>JAUMHM010118048.1:0-39877 GCA_032362435.1 Melikaiella ostensackeni | reverse complement strand
TAGGCTCATTTTTGAAACTAACAGGTAGTGATCTGTTCCGCACTCAGAGCCTCTCATAACCCTTGTATCCCTTACAATTCCTCTCAGTCTCTCATCCGCTACAACAAAGTCAATCATACTGTGACTTTCGCCTCTACACCAAGTATACATGTACTTAATTAGTTTTAATTGAAGTCAAATGCTATTCTTATTTGAAGGAAATAAGTTTCGGGTGAAAAAATTTGCAACTTTTTCTAAAATCAATGTTAATCTAGCTGAATCCAAAAAGGTCATTTCTAATACTAATAATCGTAATCATACTTTGTGGATCTCTTCAGAAAAAATATAATTTTGAAAATGTTCTAATTTTTTTAATTTTGGTCTAATAAAAGAATTGCATTGGGTTAATTCCGAAATATATTTGGTATCTACTAAGAATTTCCACTGAAACTCCTTGATATGTTAGAAAAATGACTTCTGGTATGTTTTTAGAATTTTTAAGGTTCTATAATTCTATATCTAATTTTTTATTCTTCATCGAATTTAAGATTGCTTCAATAAGAACTTCGTAGTTTTTTTTTCATCTTGCAGAATCTTTGACAAAAATTCCTGAAACTCTTCTTTGCTGATCACTGAAATTGAAAAATTTGAATTTAAGTGACAAAAAACTGTAGTTTGTATACTAAAAATTTTAGCATTCAAAGCTGAACGCTTCCAAATTTGAAGTATTTAAGATGAACTATTAAAACACTTAAAGTTTTATTACTTTCATTCATTACAAATTAAAAGTCTTCTAATTTGAACACGTGTTTTAAGTGTTATATTATAAGTGTTAGGGCTTTAAAAAGAGACACTATTTTTGAATATTGATTGTAAGTTTGTAAGTTTGTGACATGAAATCGTTGAGGTTACTTTAAATTTTATATTATTTAATTATTCAATTTTAGAGCATTAAGATTTGAAACTTCCAGTCTGAAAATCGTTCAGCTCTTCTTCTAGAGTCTAATGATGTTGAATTCTAAGTAGTTACGTTTTCAATAATATCTTCAATACAAAAAAAAATATATGTTTAGGATCTATCAAAAGTTTTGTTCTTATGTTTTTATTTTTTAAAATTTGACATATTTTGTTCTTTTCAATTCTAACTAACGGCCAAGCCCCTTTCCGGTTGATGTTTTTTTTATTCCATTTTTCTGTATAAAAAAAGTAAAATAAAATAGAATTGTAAAAATTCAAGGATTTTGAAAATAGAATTGGAAGAGACATTTAAAAAATTAGAAGTTGCTCTAATGCTGCAAATTTGTAACGGTGGCCGGCAAAGGACTAAAGCATTGATTTCCATGGAATTTTTTTAATGGCTAGGTCATTTAAAATTTATCTGAAATATCATCACGGTGTCTACGCGATGGATTATTTTAAATTCTCGGTCATTTACCGGGTTTCTCCTGGGCAGTTGTCAATTTTCCGCGGTCAATTATAAAAGAGTTTGATCAATTTGAATGTTCAAACGATTTTTGAAGATTTCAAGAGATTTCTCAATATATAGTAAAAGACCTTTTAAGATCTTTTAGGATCTCTCGAAATCTTTCAAAATATCCTGAAACCTAAAAGCATCAAGATCCTTAGAAATTTTTCGACATTTCTAAGATTTTTTAGGATCATTCGAAGTAAATTAAAATATTGCAAATCCTTTGAAATCCTTTCAACTCACTTGAAATATCCATATCTGTTAAATACTCCCTGGAATATTTGAAAATGCCCTCAGATCTTTAAAATTTCTTGAAGTCCCTTCTGATACTTGACATCTTTTGAAAATTCCTTGGAACCTTGAGAATACCCTAGAATCTTCAAAAACCCTTAAAATCCATTCAAATTCTTGAAATCTTTTAAAATTTCTTGGCATCTTTCAAAATACCCGACAATCTTCAAAATTCTTCAAAATCTTCAGAAATACCTTGAAATATTTGAAAATCCTTTTGAATCTTTAAAATCATTAAAATATTGTGAGATCCCTTGGAATTCTTTGAATTACATACCATGTAATATTCCAAATCCATTGAAATCTTTTTATCTCACTCAAAATACCTAAATCTGTTTAATATTCCTTGGAATCTTTTTAAATACCTCGATATCTTCAAAATCTCTTGAAATCCCTTCAGATTCTTCTAATCTTTTAAAAATTCTTCGGCATCTTTTGGCATGTCCGAAAATCTTTGAAATTTTTAAAAATACCTTGAAATATTTGAAAGCCATTTCAAATCTTCGAAACCATTCAAATATTATAAGATACCTTGAAATTTCATTAAAATCTGATAATATTCCTTAAAATTCCTTAAAATATTTAAGGTCCTGTGAAATCCTCTGAGATCCCGGGAATTTCATAAAAGTACCTGATTGAGAGCCTTTAGCATCCCTTGAAATTACGAAAATCCTCGAAAATCTTATAAAACTATATCTGTTGAATATTTCTTGGAATCTTTTAAAATACCCTGATATCTTCTAAATTCCTTGCAATCCCTTCGGATACTTGAAATATTTCGAAAATTCTTTGAAACCTTGAAAATACCCTAAAATATTCAAAAATCCTTGCGACTCCATCATATTTCTGAAATCTTTTGAAATATCCAAAAGTCTTGAAAATTTTCTAAAATCTTTGAAACCATTAAAATATTATAAGATCCCTTGAAACGCCCTTGAAATCTGACGATATTCTTTGAAATCCCTTGTAATATTTAAAGCCCTATGGAAACCTTGGAATCCTTTGAACTACTCTACAATATTCGAAATACTTTAAAATCTTTTGATCTCACTTCAAATATCTATATCTGCTAAATATTCCTTGAAAGCGTTTAAAATACCCCAATATCTTTAAAATTCCTCGACATTCCTTCAGATTCTTGAGATCTTTCGAGAATCCTTCGAAACTTTGAAAATACTTTTAAATATTCTAAATTCCTTCAAATTCTTGAAATCTTCTAAAATATCCAAAAATCTTAAAGATTCTTCCAAATCTTTGGAAATACCTTGAAATATTCAAAAATCCCTCCAAATATTTGAAACCGTTAAAAGATTATAAAATTTCTTGGAATCCTTCGAACTATTCTATAATATTCCAAATCCTTTGAAATCTTTTGATCTCACTTGAAATATCTATATCTATTGAATATTCCTTGGAAGCTTTCAAGGTACCCTAATACCTTTGAAATCCCTTGAAATTCCTTCAGATACTTGAAATCTTAGGGAAATTCCTTGGAACCTTGAAAATACCCTAAAATGTTTCAAATCTCTTGAAGTCCCTTCAAATTCTTGAAATCTTTGAAAATTCCTTAGCATCATTTAAAAGATCCAAAAAACTTTAAAATTCTTTAAAATCTTTATATATACCTTGGAATATTTGAAAATCGTTCTAAATCCTTGGAACCATCAAAATATTAAAAGTTTCCTTGAAATGCCGTTAAAATCTGATGATATTCCTTAAGATCCCCTAAAATTTTTAAAGTCTTATGAAATCCCCCAAGGTGCCGGGAATTTTATTGAAATACCTTATTGAGAGCATTCAACATCCCTCAAAATTACTAAAATCCTCGGAAATCTTATAAAACCCGCTAAAATCACTTTAAATTACATTGGAATCCTCAAAACTACCCCGCAATATTCCAAATAAATTGAAATCTTTTGATCTCACTCAAAATATCTATATCTGTTGAATATTCCCTGAAATCTTTTAAAATACCCCGACATCTTCAAAATCCCTTGCAATCCCTTCGGATTCTTGAAATCTTTTGAAAATTCCTTAAAACCTTGAAAATATCCTAAAATATGCAAAATTCCTTGAAGTTCCTTCAATTTCTGGAAAACTTTCAAAATTTTCTAAAATCTTGAAAATTCTCTAAAATCTTTGAAACTATTGAAATATGATAAGATCCCTTGAAATACGGTTGAAGTGTGATGATATTCTTTAAAATCCCTTGAAATATTCAAAGTCCTATGAAATTCTCTGAGATACCGGAAATTTTATTAACATGCCTTATTGAGAGCCTTTAACATCTTTTAAAATTACTAAAATTCTCGAAAATCTTATGAAACGCGTTGAAATCGCTTGAAAGTCCCTTGGAATCCTTTAAGCTATCCTATTATATTCCAAATCCTGTGAAATCTTTTGATCTGACTTGAAATATCTATATCTGTTGAACATTCCTCGGAAGCTTACAAGGTACCCTAATATCTTTAAAATCTCTTTAAATCCCTTCAGATTCTTGAAATCTTTTGAATATTCCTTAAAACTTTGAAGATACCCTTAAATATTCAGAATTCCTTGAAATTCCTTCAAAATCTTCAAATATTTTAAGATATCCGAAAATCTTTGAAGTTCTTCAAAATCTCTGGAAATACCTTGAAATATTTTTAAATCCCTTCAAATCTTTAAAACCATTAAATGGTTATAGAATCCCTTGAAATACCGTTGAAATCTGATAGTATTCTTTGAAATCGCTTGAAATGTTTGAAATCCTATGAAATCCTTTGAGATTTCGAGAAATTTGTTAAAATACGTTATTGCCAACCTTTAACATCCTTTAGAATTACTAAAATTCTCGAAATTCGAAATAAAACCCGTTAAATTCACTTGAAAATACCATAGATTTCCTTCAAGCTACCCTATAATATTCAAAGCCCTTTGAAATCTTCTGAAATTCCCTGGAATACTTTGAACTACCCTATAATATTTCAAATCCTTTGAAATCCCTCAAAAATTTTTGAAGCTCTTGAGAATTTCTTGAAATCTTTCAAAATACCCTTAAATATCGCAAATCCTTCGAAACCTTTCGAACTCGCTTGAAATATCTATATCTCTTGAATATTCCTTGGAATCTTTCAAAATACTCTAAAACCTCTAAAATCACTTCAGATTCTTGAAATCTTCTAGAAATTCCTTGAAACTTTGCAAATACCACAAAATGTTCAAAAATCCCTTGAAATCTCTTCAAATTCTTGAAATCTTACATAAATTTCTTGTAATCTTTTGGAGTATCCAAAAATCTTTTGAATTCTTTAGAAGCGTGGGAAATACCTTCAAATATTTGAAAATTCCTTCAAATCTTCCAAACCATGAAAATATTATGAAATCCCTTGAAATACCGTTGAAATCTGATGATTTTTCTTGAAACTCTTTGAAACTCCTTTGGAATCCTTCAAACTATCCTACAATATCTTAAATCCTTTGAGATTTTTCAAAACAGCACGAAATTTTTCCAAATTGCATGAAATTATTGAAAACCTTGGAAATTTCTTGAAAATTATTTAATCTCTGGAGGATTCCTTGAAACCCTTTGAAATACCTTAGAATATTTGAAACCCTTTGGAAGCTTTTGCAATCCTTCGACATTTTTTAAAGCTCTTGAAAATTTTTTGGAGTCTTTTAAAATACCTTCAAATATTCCAATTCCGTTGAAAGCCCCGTGATATTCCACGAAATCTCACGATGTTCCCTGAAACCCTTTGGCATTTTTTAAAATGTCCTTAAATCTTACAGGTCTTATGGTAATATTTTAAACTTCTTGGAAATCCTTCGATAAATTTAGAAATCTTGAAAATCCTCTGAAAAAAATGAAGTAGAAGTTGGATATCATAAGCTTAATTGAATAAGCAGTGTATTTTATGTAAAAAGGACGTTTTAATATTCACAAATAATTAGTTGACATAATAGCACAAGTGACAGATGAGACAGAGTGAAAACACCATAGAACCAGATTTTCAATATGTAACACGAAGTTGGCTCAAATCTTAATAGAACGCTAATTTGAACTTCAACAGAAAACTCTTGGAATCTTTTCAAATGTCATAAAATCTTATCAATCCTAAGAAATAGTTCTAAATCTCCCAACATTCAAAGAAGTCCTTTGAAACCGCTTAGAATTTTCAAAATCCAATGAAATTCTTCGCAATTTATAAAAATATTATAAAATGTTCAGAAATTTTTTATATCTATCGAAATCCGTTAAAAATCACTTAAAATCCCATAAAATCATTCGAAATGTTTTACATTCTCTGAAGTCCCTTGAAATCATTACAAATAACCTAGAAACTCTCAAATCCTATAAAATCTTCCACAATCCTTATGAATAAGTTTAGGAAATTTTTTGCAAAACCCTGAAATTTTTTTGAATCTCTTAAAATCTCTTGAAAATTTGCTTCAAATTCCTTTGAATTTATTGAAATCCTTTCAAATCGATGGAAGTCTCTCAAATCTTTTGAACTCTGTCAAAAAAAATTGCGTAGAACAGCTTTTAGGGCCGGTTTGGGAGACTTTCACCAGGCCGGTTGGTGAATGCCAGTCAGGTTCTGCTAGCGGGGGCCCACTCTATTTTTTCACACAGGCATGCTAAGTTCTAAGAAAATGAAGAAAAGTCAGTACCTTCATAATATTTAAAGTTCAGGAAAATTTCTAAGAATAAAATAACGATACGTATTTTATTATAAAGGAGAAAAATGGCTTGATAATAAAAACGCGTGATATCAACTTAAAGAAGAGCTTCTCAAATTTACATGTACTTGGAAAAAAGATCACCTTCGCAATCTCATCCTTTCATCCATCACTGACACCATATAGACAACGTGTACAGAATACTAAAAACCCACCTTGAACAACCTCAACTCTAAAACCCTTATCACATATCTCTAACACATGGAATATGAAAATTTCAAAAATTCCATAAATTATAACAAAAATGTTAAAAACTATCATTCGGAGGCAACTCTCACAGAATCTCATATTGCAATCTTTTCAATTCCGACTATGATTTTGTCCCTTGGAATTTCTAGAAACTTTCTTTAAAGTCAAGGGAACAAGTTGCTTGTGAGTAAGTAAGGGAAGGGAAATAAGATGAAAAATTATATAAGGTAGCATTCACATATTACGAAACATTATCTTCGACCTTTTCGTCCCCCCCCCCCATGTCATAGACTATAACATTTCCTCCCCCCCTCCCATTACGTTACATATTTTTTATTATGTTTGAAAACATAATAGACATTTCTAAATCAGTAAAAGATTTTTTAAGATGAAGTGTTATCTAGAAATAAATAAAACAACATTTTTATGTAACACTGAATGTTTTTTGAATATTTTCTTCACATTTAAAAAAAACACAATTTTTTCCCTAAAATTCTATAGTTTTCGATCTGATTCAAATATTCCAATATTTTTCGGATCCTGGGGAGTTTAAGCGTCCTCTTTCGAAATCCGTCGGAGAAAAAAGTTCAAAATTAAAAAAGTGGCGGCGGTTTGTTTAATAATATAAAAAGTCGGTTCTCACAAAAAACCCACACCGTTATTTTTTGTTGAATTTGACCTTTGATAAGGAAGACATTCTGTGAGTTTTATGTGGGCTTAATCATTTTTGTGGAAACGAGCATTTTTTTGAAATATTGAATTTTCACATTTTTCTTGAAAACAACGACAGATTAGACAAAATAATAAGCAAGAAATTGGCTTTATTTCAAGAAGTTCAACAAACATTGCCTCTTGCTCTTTTGAAATATCTTGCATCGTTCACGACGAAAACTCGAAAATTATACTATCAGGAAAAAAATTCTCTCGGCCACAAAAATGGTTTAGCCCGCCTAAAAGTCGAAAGGATGTCTCCCTTACAGAAGGTCAAATTCAACAAAGAATTGACAAAAAATATAAGTGTGTGTCTTTTTGTGAAATCATCGATATCATATTAACCCACAAATAAATAATTTAGGAAACCCGTTTTTGTTGGCATTCGGGGCTGTTAACATTTCTTTGATTTTAAGTTTTTATATAAGTTTCAATAAAATTTCATAAAAATTTTAATTTCAATTTCTTTAATTATTTGTAAAAAATGAATAAAGAATGGCAAATGTTTGAGTCGCGGTTAATTTCTTACGTGTTTATGGTCTCCATCCGCGGCTCAAATATTTGCCATTTTTTATCCATTTTTTATAATTAATTTTTAAAAAATGTAAGCAGACCCGAATGCCAATAAAAATGGTATTCTTAAATTATTTCAAAATATATTAGTTAAAAAAATAAGTAAATGGGAACTGCTATCATGATTAACATTTTTTTAAATCTTATCACTGTTTTTGATGGAAAAAATCGACATTTTTACATTTGACATTGAAATCCCTCAAGCATATATTTTTTATTACACGATTTTTGTTTGTCATTTTATTTTTTTGTTTTTGTTTGCGAATATTTTCTAAACTAAAAACGGCCATAAGGTCTCTTTTCAAATGGATGACAAAATAGAAAATTAGACCGTGTAGACGGCAAGCACCCACGCGTTTGTTCCCAAAAAAATGGCATACATGTCTTGCATCCCAAGAGTTTCAATTTAATTTGAAGAAGAAACATGGAATATTTTCATTTTAAAAACAACATTATTATCAGCAAAATAGTTGAATTAAAAAACAAAAAGATTAATTTTGGAGCAAACATTTAGTAGTTGAGCTCTCAACCAAAAAACATTAAACTTCAACCGAAGATGATTGAATTTTCAAACAAATATTTGTATTTTCAACCAAAAAAAGTTCAATTTTATTATTGCATTGTATTAATTCAGTCCGAACTTGAGTGAAACAAAAAATTTAGCGTTTTTTCGCATTTTAGATGATTTTGGTTGCCAACATGCCAACGTGACCAAAACATATTTTCTACCGAAAGAGATGAATTTTCAACAAAATTCATGAACCTTCAACCAAATAGTTGAGTTTTCAGATAAAAAAGATAAATTCTCAACCAAACAGTTGAATTTTTAAGCAAAAGGATGGATGTTTAACCAAAAAAGACGAATTTCCAGCAACAGAGTCAAATCCACAGCCAAAACAGACTAATTTCCAACCAAACATTTGCATTTTTACTCAGAGAGGATGAATTTCCAGCCAAGAAGATCAACTTTCTCTCAAAAAACTATTTCTCAACAAAATACAGGAATTTTCAACAAAATAGTTCTATTTTCAGATGAAGCAGATAAATTGTCAACTGGATAGTTGAATTTTCAACCAAAAGGATGAATGTTTAACCGAAAAAGACGTATTTTCAACAAAGAAGTCAAATCCGCAGCCAAAACAGATTAATTTTTAACCAAAAATTTGCATTTTCACTCAGAGAGGATGAATTTTCAATCAAAAGGATGGATGTTTAACCAAAAAAGACGAATTTTCAACAACATAGTCAAATTCACAGCCAAAACAGACTAATTTCCAACCAAAAATTTGCATTTTCACTCAGAGAGGATGAATTTTTAACCAAAATGATCAACTTTCTATCAAGAAATACTATTTCTCAGCAAATATGCATGAATTTCCAACCTAATAGATAAATGGATTAGTTACATTTTCAGTTCATGAAATTAATTCTTAACAAAAAAAAGGAATTTCAATCAAATAGTTGAATTTTCAACTATGAATATAAGTTTTCAATCAAGAATGGAATAGTTAAATATTTGATGAAAATTTACATCTCAGAAAGGAGTAACAAATTTTCAACCAGTTGAATTCAACGATAAAAAAAGAATTTTTAACAAAATAGTTCAATGAAGATTTTTCAACAAAAGGGTTCAGTTTTCAAGCCGAAAAGTCAAGTGTTTCAGAAAGCAGTTGACTTTCAAACCGAAATAAATAAATTTTCAACAATAAAGGTTATTTTCAATCGCGAAAGACTAATTTTCAACCTAATAATTGAATTTTTAACCAAAAACGCAATTGTTAAATTTTGATTCTATAAAATTTATTTTTAACAAAGAAACGGTTCTTCAACCAGTTGAATTCAATCTAATTTGAATCTAAAAAGACAAATTTGTAAAAAAATACTTGAATCCTCAACCAAATAGATGAATTTTCAACATAAAAGAATAATTTCTTACCCAAGAAGATCAATTTTTAACAAAATACACGAATTTTCTACCAAAGAGTGGAATTTTGAAAAAATGGAATAGTTCAATTTTCAGATAAAAAAATCTATTTTTAACCAAATAAAAAACAAATTTTCAATAAAATTGTTAATTTCTCAACCAAAGAGGTAAATGTTGAAAAAATAAATTTTGTCAAAGTAGTTCAACTTTCAACCAAATGATTAAATTTGCAACCAAAACACATGATTTTGCTACTAAGAAAAGTAATGTTCTACCAAAAAAATGAATTTCCAACAAAATGCATTAATTTCCAATACATTTGTTGAATTTTGAATCCAAAAAGACAAAATATCTACAAAACAGTTGAATTCTTAACTCAAAAATATTATTTTTCAACAAAAGCATTATTTTCTACAAAATAGTTCAATATTTAAATAAATAGTTTAATTTTGCAATAAATAGTTGAATTTTCTACCAAAATAGTGGAATTTTCATATAAGTAGTTGAAATTTTAACCAAATAATTCAATTTTCTACCAAAAATATGAATTTTCAGGAAAAAGTTCATTTAAAACCAAATAGTTGCATTTTCAACTAAAATGATGAATCTTCAACAAAAAAATTTATTTATTTACAAAGTAGTTCAATTTTAAACCAAGTAGTAGATTTTCCAACAAGAAAAAAGATGAATTCTCAACGGAATGTGTAATAGTCAATAATACATGCAAATTAGATTCTAACTTGACATCAAACACAGTTGAATTCAACCAGAAAGACAACTTTTTAACCGAATAGTGGAATTATCAACAAAAAAAATCATCCAAACAGTGAAATTTTCGACCAGAGGTTGATTTTTCAACGAAGAATATTAAGTTTCTACCAAAAAAGATTTTTCAACAAAATACATGAATTTTCAACCAAATAGTTGAATTTTCATATGAAAAAGATCATTTTTCGACCAGGTCGTTGAATTTTCATCAAAAAGGATGAATGTTCAACTGGAAAAGACGAATTTTCAGCAACATAGTCAAATCCACAGCCAAAACACATTAGTTTCTAATCAAACATTTGCATTTTTACTCAAAAAGGAGGAATTTTCAACCAAGAAGATTAACTTTCTACCAAAAAAAGACTATTTATTAACAAAATGGATGAATTTTCAACATAATAGATGAAAGGAATAGTTACATTTTGAGTTTTAAAAAAAGTTCTCAACGAAAAAGACAACAAATTTCCGACAAAATAGTTAAATTTTCAACAAAATACACGAATTTTCTACCAAAGAGTGGAATTTTAAACCAAAAATGGAACAGGCAAATGTTCAGATAAAAATTTAATTTTTATTCGAATAAAAAACTAATTTTAAATAAATTGATTCTCATAAAAAAAACGAATTTTCAACAAAGTGGTTGAATTTTCAACAGAAGATATGAAGTTAGATCTAAAATAATAAATCTTTTTAAAAAAAATGAATTTTCAGTAAAACAGTCGAGCTTGCAAACAAAAAGACTTTCTTACAAAATTTCCAAATTTTCAACAAAATTATTAAATTCTCAACCGAAGGATACGATTTTCAGTCAAAAGAGATGATTTGCCCAAAATGAAACGATTCTTCAACACAATAGTTAATTTTTCAACTAAAGAAATAAATTTTCTGCAAAACAGTTCAACTTTTAACCAAGCAGTTGAATTTTTGACCAAAAAAGATGATTTGTTAACAAAATAGTGGCATTTCAATGATATAATTGTATTTTAAACCAAACAGTAGATCTTTCAACCAAAAAAGATAACTTCCGAACTACAAATATAATAGTAGTCTTTTCAACCCCAAAAAAAATTAACTTTTAATAAAAAACATTTGGATTTTCTAATTAAGATCTATTGATTCAGTTCGCATTTAAGCGGAAAAACGAAAAAAAGGGAAAGTTTTCTGAAAACATGGGAGGAAAGAAGAATTCTTTAAAGAATGGGAAAAGAGGGCAATTGGGGAAAAAGTGTAAAGTTTGAAATATGAAAGTAATTTAAAACTTATCAAGTTATTATCGAATTGTACCGTCGTAGGGCCATCTTTTGCAAAATTCCCAAACTTTTTAAAAATTTATCACCAGGAAACGTACTAAACGTCATATAAGTTCGAAACGTTACTCCAGTTTCGAAAGGTACAAGTAAATTCAATAGCTATAAACTTTGGGCGAAGGGAGATCTTCCCAGGTGAATATCAACGAACGTGAAACTCCAAGTTCGCATAATGTGGTCTCAAAGTAAAAAAAAAAAAAAAAAAAAAAAAAAACAGAAATGTCCCAGTGCGTGAGCGCGAAGCACGCATTCGGGTACATCTCTTTGAGGGAAATTGATAGACTCATTACAGAGGGTGGAAAACCTTTTTCTTGATTCCTTTTTTATGTCTTTACTTTAACGAAAAGTTATTCTCAGATTTCTCCTCAGGTGAATGGAAAATGAAAAAAGTTTAGGGGGTTATTTATGCTTTTCATTTTAGTGATGATTTTCTGAAATTATTTTTAACTAGATTTTATCTCTCAACAATTTGAGTTAAAACGAATGAACGAGTTTTTTGTAATAATTTTTCAAATGTTCTTTTTCTGGCTGGAAGGGGGAATCTTCAATTTTCCTACATTTCATGAACACGAAAGTCGGAAGTGATTTTTTTTGTAATATCTTCATTTTTTAAACGAGGGGATTTTTTTATTTTTGATAATTTTTTTGTCATGGAAAAAGGGAATTCTTTAGTTCTGAGAAATAAAAATTCTGACTGAAAGGAGAGGTGACATTTTGTGCTCTTTTTGTGTTCGAAGGAGAAATCTTTTGTTTCTGAACATTCATCTGTATTGAAAAAAAGGACTGATTTTTTTGTAATTTTTATCGGGTTGGAAAGGAAGAATCTTTAATTTTTATGAATTTTCCGAACATGAAAGTAGAAAGTGACTTTTTTTGTAATGTCTTTATTTTTTGGACGAGGGGAATTTTTTATATTTTACAATTTTCCTGCCATGGAACGAGGGAATCTTTTATTTCTGAAAATTAAAAATTTCCCCTTCCAACCCAAAAAAAAAAATTTTAATGTTCCTACCAACACAGAAAATTTTTAAAAACTTAAAAATTCCCCCTTTCGACCCGCGAAAAATTACCATCAAAAATATTTCTCTCCTTCAAACACAAGAAAATGATTAAAGGTTGTGAAGGTCTACCTTTCCCAGCATAGACAAATTTTCAAAAAATGAAAGATAACCCTTCCAACCCAAAAGAAAAATTGCGAAAGATCATTCCCTCTTCCAGCATAAAAGAAATCATGCTCTTCTCTTCAGTCAAAATGAGTTTTGAAAGTCAAAGATTGTCTCCTTCCAAAAATATGAGTTTTTCTAATTGATTTTATAAATGTTTTTTTCCTGGGTTGCAAAGGGGAAAATTCAATTTTAGTTAATTTTTCTAACTTGGAAGGAAAAATAATTTTTTGTGTCTTTTTTGTGTTCGAAGGGGAAATCTTTTATTTTTGAACATTTGTTTGTGCCGAAAGAAGGCAATGTCTTTTTTTTTTGCATTGGATCGAAAATCTTTAATTTTTATCAATTTTGAGAACGTGGAAAGAGAGAGTGATTCTTCGGGTAGCATTATTTTTTTGGACGAGGGGAATTTTATCTTTTTGACAATTTTCATGATACGGAAGAAGGAAATCTTTCGTTTTTATGAAATAAAGATGTAATTTTGTGTCCTCTCTTTGTGTTCAAAGGAAAAGTCTTTCATTTTTGAACATTTGTCTGTGCTGAGAAGAGGATATGATTTCAATAATTTTTTTGGGCTGAAGGGGGGAATCTTTGATTTTTATAAATTTGACAAACATGAAAAGACAAATTTTCAAAAATCAAAAATTCCCCTTCCAACCGAGGAAATAAAATCGCAACAAAAAATCATTTCCTCATTTCAACATAGAAAACATCGCAAAGGAAAATCATTGTTTCTTCCAGCACAAATAGAGTCATGCCCTCCTTTTCAGTCAGAATGAGTTTGAGAAGTTGAAGATTCTTTCCCTCCATCAATATACGAGTTTTTCGAAATAATTTTTATAATATTTTTTTTCTGGGTTGCAAGGAAGAATATTCAATTTATGTGAATTTTTCTGACGTGGAAGAAGACATAATTTCATGTGCTTTATTTATGCTGAAAGAGGAAACATTTCATTTTTGAATATTGGCCTGTACTAAAAAAGGGGAATGCTTTTTTGATAATTTTTTTTGCGTGTTGAAATGGGAAATCTTTAGTTTTTTCAATTATATATATTTTTTTTTTTCTTTGATCGAAGAAAATATTTTCTTCTTGACAATTTTTATGCTATGGAAGAAGGGAATCTTTTATTCCCATGAACTAGAGATTTCCCTTTTCATCCCGGCAAAAAAGCCAAAAAATTCTTCTTCTAACACAGTAAAATTTTCCAGAATTAAAGATTCCCCTTCCAACCGAAAAAAAATACCAATATTTTTCTCCTTCTAACAGAAAAAAATAAATCAAAGATTAATTATTCCCTTTTCTCAACAAAGAATTTTCAAAAATAAAAAATTTCCTCCTTCAAGCCCAAAAAAAATCTCAAAAGAAAATTATTCCCTTTTCTAGAACAAAAAAATCATGCTCTCCTCTGCAGTCAGAATAAGCAAAAAAAATTAAATATTCTCTCCTTCCAACACTGAAAAATCTGCAAAAAATAAGCAAAAAGTTGTTAGAAACCTTATCAGGAAAAAAAAACATTTTCTCTCTCACCAAGCAAAGTCAAAACGAATGTACGAATTTTCAAAATTATAAAATTCTGAGATAAATATTTTGTAAATTCAATCCTTGCTTCTTGCTCCTTGCTTTTTATTCACTTAGATACATTAGAGTTAGCTCGGTAATTTATCTATTCCATAGAGATTCATTAGAATTTCTTTTTCGTTGATCCTTATTTTTTATGTAATTTTTTCGCAAAAAAAAGCATGAAAACGTTTCATAGTCTAAATAGTATTACAAGAACTTGGCTTGCTTAATATATCCGGATTTTCCACGTCTTGTCTATCCGCATAGATATCCGGGCAATAACGTTGTCACCTGTAAAGCACTGCAGTCGATCGTGTAAGTCAGAGTGACATATCGCGGGATCGAGCTTCGAGACCCTTCGAAAATCGAGATATATGGGCGATAAAGATCACCACGATAGCGAAATTTCTCAAACTAGGAAAGTCTTTTTCTTTCCATAAACAGAACTTCAATAAGACGAAGGTAAAAATTTTAATAGTCCATCACATAATTGCACAAAAAGCAATTTTGGGATTAGGAAACACATTTATTTTAGAAATAATGAGAACTAATTCTGAATCTCCAATGTCCCTAAAGTGAAAAAATGTTATACGAGGTGCGTCTATTAAATAACCGGACTGATTTTTTTGCCGCTTGCTTACGTACGACAGTGATCTTTGTTCGAAGTTGACTGTCTACCTGAGCTACGCTGAAATGTAGAGATCAGAAGAGAAGCTGGCATCTTCATTGAATAATTTGGTACATAAATATTGTTAAAGCATCAGTCCGCTTATTCAATAGCCATGCCTCGTAGTTCAGGGATCATAGTCGGTCCCTTATTTTCATTTTTTCCTTATCTTTCCCCCTTTTTTTACAAAATCCCCTTCAATCCCTATTTTTGAAAATTTTGGCTATTTTTTCCACTTTTTTTGTGGATACGAATAATTTTTTAAATTGAAATATATAATATTCAAAAACTCGCGCCACAATCTATACTTATGCATTTACACTACCGACGGATAGTATTGGACCTCTGAACGAGTGACCTATTAAAAATGAGCCGTGAATTTGAGAGGCTGTCCAGAATATAGATTTAAATATTTTAAAAAAACTGTTAGGAAGTTTATTAAATTTTCTGCTAACTGAGTTTCAAAGTTAATTAAATTTGAGTAATTTTGCCTAGTGGGTATAGAAATATCACGTGAGTAAGACAAAAAAAATTCCGATTTCTATGGAATTTTGTACTTCAATTTCAACACTTGGCAGGTGCTAGGAAAATTAATGTATTGAATAGATATTAACACAAAAGTGATGCTTAGGACTTCACCTTTTATTTGAGCCACTAAACATTGAAAAATTTTCATGGATTCCTGAAATAATAATTTTTATGTCACCCGGTTAGTGGTCCGATACTATCCGTCGGTAGTGTATATGAGCAATCCGCATCTTAAAAAAATAGAAAATTTATAGGAAATTTAATTGGATACTATTCAAATTCCGAAGCCTTTGAATTTGAAAGCTTTTGAATTTGAATGAATTTCAACGATATTTAAGAATCCCTTGAATAATTATTCTTTGTCTGAGTTACCTCTGAACACCTCAACTTCGAAACTTTAAATTCAACTTTTACAATTAATATAAATGTATAATATCCACGTAATCTTGATGTTTTTCTATTTTATAAAAACAAATGTCTGGAGGATCAAAAAGCTAGAAGACTAGCAAAATTTGAAAGCCTGTGAATCAACTATCTAAAAATTTGAAATTTTTCGAGCTTAAAAGTTTAAAAATTGTCAAACGAAATCTAGAACACATCAAATAATTGGAAAGTTTTTCAAATTCCAAAAGCTTAGGTTGAAAAAACTTACAAATTAAAAGAAAGTTTAAGCTTTCAACTCCCAATTTGACAAAGATTATTAAAGCTTCTAAATTTGAATAATTTTTTTTTTAATTAAGAGATTTTTAAATTAAAAAACTACTATATCTAAAAGCTTCTGCAATTCAACTTTGTATTCTTACATTTGAAAGATTTATAACGAAAAAGTTTAGAAACTGGAAAACCAAATTTAGAACCCAAATCCTGTCAAAAAAACTGACAGATTTATATTAATAAAGAAATTTAGAAACCTTTTAAATTAAAAATTTTGATAGTGAAAGGATCCGCATCGGAAAAGTACAGAATTTAATTTGGCACTATTTAAATTTATAAGCCTTCAAATTTAAAAACTTTCAAAATTGAATAAATTTTAATAATATTTAAGGATACCTTAAATAATTCTTCTTTGTCTGAGTTATCTCTGAACATCTTAATTTCAAAACTTCAAATTCAACTTTTACAATGAATATAAATGTATAATATCCATGCAATAGTAATGTTTTTCTTTTTTTTAATGACTCTCCAGAGGATCCAAAAGCTAAAAAACTAGAAAAATTTGAAAGCCTCTGATCCAACTACCTTAACATTTTTTAAATTCCGAACTTTAAAGTTTAAAAATTTCAAAAAGGAATCTAGAATACATCAAATAATTGAAAAGCTTTCTAAATTCCAAAAGCTCAAGTTAGAAAAACTTAAACATTTAAAGCTCTTTAATTTTCGGAAAATGTACAAACTTTTAAATTGAAAATTTTGAATCCGAAAAGATCCGCATCTTAAGAAGAAACAGAAAATTGAAAGGAAATTCAATATGAAACTATTCAAATGTAAAGAAGCTCACCAAAAAATTCTTCAAGCTTCCAGTTTGAGAAAGATTATTACAGCTTCTAAATTTTAATAAGTTTTCTTAAAATTAAGAATTTTTCAAATTGAAAAATTATCAAATTTAAAAGCTTCTAGGATTCAACTATGTACCTTTAAATTTAAAAGATTTATAACGAAGAAGTTTAAAAACTGAACAACTAAATTTAGAACCCAAATCCTGTCAAAAAAACTGACAGATTTTTATTAATAAAGAAATTTAGAAACCTTTGAAATTAAAAATTTTGAAAGTAAAATGATCCGCATCTGAAAAGTATAGAATTTAATTTGGTACTATTCAAATTTATAAGCCTTCAAATTTAAAAACTTTCAAAATTTAATAAATTTCAATAATATTTAAGGATCCCATTAATAATCTTCTTTGTCTGAGTTATCTCTGAACATCTCAAATTCAAAACTTCAAATTCAACTTTTGCAATGAATATAAATGTATAATATCCACGTAATAATAATGTTTTTCATTTTTTCAAAAACTACTGTCTTCTAGGGTCCAAAAGCTAAAAAACCAGCAAAATTTGAAAGCCTCTGATTAAAATTTTTTTAATTTCGAACTAAAAAGTTTAAGAATTGTAAAAATAAATCTAGAACACATCAAATAATTGAAAAGCTTTTCAAATTCTGAAAGCTCAAGTTAAAAAAACCTAAAAATTTAAAGCTCTTTAATTTTTGAAAAATGTAGAAACTTTTAAGTTGAAAATTTTGAATCCGAAAGAATCCGCATCTTAAAAAGGAACAGAAAATTGAAAGGAAATTCAATTTGAAAATATTGAAATGTAAAGTCCATTACTAAATAATTCTTTGAGCTCCCGATTTGAGAAAGATTATTAAAGCTTCTAAATTTGAATAAATTTACTTCTAATCAAATATTTTTTAAATTGAAAAACTACCAAATTCAAAAGCTTCTGGGATTCAACTATGTACCTTTAAATTTAGGAGATTTATAACGAAGAAGTTTAAAAACTGAACAACTTAATTTAGAACCCAAATCCTGTCGAAAAGAACTGACAGATTTACATTAATAAAAAAATGTAGAAATCTTTCAAATTTAAAATTATGAAAATGAAATCTAGAAAGTATAAAATTTAGAGGAAACTTAATTCGACGCTATTCAAATTTGAATCCTTCTAATTTAGAAACTTTCAAATTTGATAGAATTTTAATAATATTTGAGGCTTCTTCAATTAATTATTCTTTGTCTGAGTTACCTCTGAAAATCTCAATTTAAACGTTAAATTCAACTTTTACAATAAATATAAATGTACAATAACCACGTAATAAAAATGTTTTCCTTTTTTTTCTCAAATGACTGTCTTAAGGATCCAAAAGCTGAGGAACTAGCAAAATTCAAAAGCCTCTGGTTCAACTACCTTAAAATTTTAAAGATTTCGAACTAAAAAGTTTAAAAATTGTAATAAGAATTCCAGAACACATCAAATTATTGAAAGTATCTTCAAATTTCAAAAGCTCGAAAAAAACGTACAAACTTGAAGCTCTTCAATTATTGAAAAATGTAGAAACTCTTAAATCAAAAATTTTGAAGTCGAAAGGATCCGTATTTTAAAAAAATAGAAAAGTGAGAGGAAATTCAATTTGAAACCATTCAAATGTGAAGACCCTTACTGAATAATTCTCTAAGCTTCCAATTTGAGAAACATTATTGAAGCTTCTAAATGTGAATACATTTTCTTAAAATTAAGGAATTTTCTGATTGAAAAACCATCAAATTTAAAAGCTTCTGCGATTCAACTATATACCTTAAAATTTGAAAGATTTATAACGGAAAAGTTTGAAAACTGAAAAACCAAATTTAGAACCCAACTCCTGTTTAAAAAAATCTGACAGATTTACATCATTAAAAAAAATTTAGAAACCTTTCAAATTGAGAATTTTGAAAGTGAAAGGATCCGCATCTCAAAAAAGTAAAACATTTAGAGGGTATTAAATTTGAAATTATTCAAATTTGAAGACCCTCACCAAATAATTCTTCAATTTCGTAAATTGAAAGAGATTTAAAAGCTTCTAAATGTAGAAGCTTTTAAATTTAAAAACTTTTAAATTTAAATTAATTTCAATCATATTAATAATATATAATATTATATAATATTTATAATATCCTCACAATAATTATGTTCTTAATTTCCATAAAGATTACTTTCTCGAAGATCCAAAGTCTGGAAAACTACCAAATTCGAAAGTTGTTGATTCAACGACCTGAAAATTTGAAAAAATTCTAACTGAAAAGTTTAAAATTGAAAAAAGAAATTTGGAACCCATCAAATAATTCAAAAGCTTTCGGTTTCCAAAGGCTCCAGTAAAAAAAAAACTTACAAATTTTCAACCCTTTAATTATTAAAAAAATCTAGAAGCTCCTCAATTCGATTCTAAATGGTTCGGCAATGAGCACGTATGACTTTTAATAAAAAAAATTTAATAGAGGGTGACAGTACAGAAACAGATAATCAACATTTTTATTGCAAATGAGTTTACTGTATAAAAAAGCCTTCAAAAATCAAATAAACATTGTGTCGAAAAGATTTTTTCGAAATGTTATTCTTCTATACAAAAACTAAGAAACAACCTAATAAAATTTCAAGGTAGTAATAATTTTTTTCAACTTTTTACGTGCGATATTTCTTAAAATTATTATTTACTGAAAAAAAAAATTTTCTATTCTTTTCGGATTTTTTAGCAAAAAATTTCTGCCACAGTGTGATATCACAATCGTCAATTTTTATTTCTTTCCGGTACAGAATAATTTTTTGATTAAACCTTTTTTATTTTCATTCAGAATCTCCATATTTCGGGACCAAGTTCCTATTTTTGCACAAAACTAAAAATTTTTATTTTAATTGTTGTCCAAACTCCGAAGCCGATTTTGAAAACCCATGGAAGCTTTATCCATTCTTTATTGTTCCTTTATTTTTAGGCACTGACTAGCGTTACGGAATTTTCCGTAAAACTCATCCGGTCAAGTGTAGCGCTAAGACTAGAGTTACGGAAAATTCCGTAACTTTAGCCCTGAACGAGCTGAAAAGGGGTTGGTCTTACGAAAAATTCCGTAACGGTAGGCAGTTCGTTATTTTTATTAGATATTTATTAAATATATCCTTTATTCATCCGTATTCAGGAACATAATATCTCGAAAGCATTTTTTCATTTATTTTTTTAACTTTTCTATAATACTGTTTGAATTTTCGAAAAATATTTCTTATGGGCAATCCAGCAATACGTTCGTTATTCCAATCGAAAAACAGAAAAATGAAAAAAATGTCCCTTATTTTGAAAAAAAAATTTTTTCGAGCGAAATTTCCATATTTTTTCCAAAATTGAACTGCTGAACCACTGTGATCCCTGTTTGGTTTTATGAAAGAATATTCAGAATAAAATAAAAGTTTTCAAAGCTTCAAAGAAAAATTTATTTAATATAACAAAATTATAATTTACTTTATGATGAAGTGAAAATTCACTGAAAATATTAATAATTAAGTAAAATCTCTTTATGAAATTAATTTTCTCTCAGATACGAAGTGATTTTTTTTTCAAAGAAATAAATATAAAAAGAAGGTCTTACGTGCAAGCATAAAATCAAAGGAACTGCTTCAATGAAGACTTAACAAGTTTAGCATTTTCTTGGCTTCCAACCCACCACACATTTTTTATTGGAAAACAAACTCACTTTCCGAATAGGAAGTGATTTTTGTGTGATCTCGTGTCATATTGACTTGAATCTTGGAATGAATTTATGATTTTGAAGCTTGTAGTTTCGAAGGCATTTCCACTTCTTTGCAATTTCAGGATTGGGAAGAAATGTTTTTAAAAAATATAATAAACAGCAATAATATTAACTATAGGGCTAGCGAAAAAAAAATCAGGAAATTGAATACGTTAGGGTCCTATTCTATTCCTTTTCACCTAAAAGGAAACCGTGTGAAATTTAGACACCATCGAGAAAAAAATTTTTCAGAAACTTCGTCAAATTCGCTCAGAAAACCCGAAAATCACGTTTGTCGTGATTTACTTCAAAATTATTGGTTCTATTGAAAAATTGTTTTAATGAAAGTGGTAGATGACTAATGAATACATCTTTTTGTTTTTTCATTCTTTTTTCATTGAATCAATTCATCTCGAGGAAAATCAAAAGAAAGGGTAAAAAGAAGAAAAATGTTATTTGATATTTCTCAAAATGAGTGGGCATTTTTAATTTTACATTCTAGTGAACTACATGAAAGATATTAAACACAGTTTTCAGTCCTTAAGACCATAATTGGGTACTTTTTGTTTTTATCCAAAATTTCACCAAAATTAATTTGAAGAGAAATTAAATCAATTTTTTTTTTCAATCCCTGGTAGAATTTTTTTATACAAATATGTGCAAAGAAATTCCAAAGTTTTTATAAGAAATACAAATAAATACAATAAATTACTTAAAAAATTACAGAAAATTACAACTTTTGTCTATTATTTGGACAAAATTTTATCATTTTTTCTATTTCTTCTTGTATTTTATTCTATATTGTCATGTATTTTATATTTTATTATAATTTTAATATTTTACAAAAATATATATAATAGAATTTACCATTTCTGCATCCAAAAAGTTATTCTTTTTCGAGCTGAGATGATGAAATACTGAATACATTGGAAGAAGATGAATTTACGTCAAATTGCACAAGTTCAAACCATAAAATATCAGGCTGCAAAAATCTCTAAATAATAAAGAAAAAGTTTAAGTTTACAGCTATAAGCCAACATTAATTTAATCGATTTTCTAGAGATTATTTCAGTCAAATATTTGTCATCCAAGGTCGAAAACAAAGCAAATATTTGGATGCAAAAACTGTAAATTCTTGTACTTGATTGTTAAATATTACAACTCCAATAAAGTTGTTACAATTAAAAAAAAATTCAATAAAAAAGTTGCAATTCAACGGAAATATACAACACAGTTTGAAACAAAGTACACAAACAAATGGACAAAATTCCTCTGAAAATTAGACAAAAGACAATGTTTTTATTTTTCCTTTACTGTAATTTGTGTTGCAATTAATTGCATTTAGTCGTGATATCCTGTAAAAATACTTGCAGTTTGCTGAACTTTTTTGTATACGTTTTTCCACTAGGGATTGCGAGAAAAATGTTAAATTTGAATTTTAAAAATAAGTTATGAGAAATTTTGAACACCAATTAAAGACTGACGAATTAGGCTTCTCAAGGGTAGAATATGGTAATTAATTTCTTCCGTGGAGTCCACTAGTAAATAAAATTCAAAATGTCCACTCGTTTTTTGAAATATCAAAAATATATTTTGTTCACTTTCTTCTATTTTTTTCAATTTTTCTGAAGAATAGTTGGTATGATAAAAAAAATTATCACAAAAAAGATGTATTTTATAAGGATAAACAACTTTCTCCGAAATACTTTTTCAACATAACTAATAATTTTGAAGCAAATCAAAAAAAGCTTTTTTTTCGGGTTTTCCGGGCAATCTTGGCATAGTTGCTTCAAAACAGTTTGTTTTATCGGAAAACAATTTTACACAGTTGCTTTTTAGATAAAGAGTAAAAGAGTAGGACTCCATGGTTTTTCATTATCTCAAATTTGTATGACTCTATTCTTTACATTGCGAATTTACAAAACAGTAAAAAAATTACTCAATATTTTTGTAAAAACGTTTCTGATTCTCATCCAATTACTAACACTATTCACTTCAAGTGAATAAACAGAACGAAAAAATTCCGCGTCTCACCTAAACACTATTTTCTTCTCGTTGAATAAATAATCCAACGAAGTCTGGGAGCAGTGTCTAAATGTAAATTGCCAGTCACGACGAAAGAGAATTGGTTCACGGTCGAGGTTTTTTCCACCAGACATGAAATTTTTTTTTATCGATAACAAGACAAGTTTGACACATTCTGAAATTGGTTAAAATGACCAACACATCTTTCAAATTCTAGAAATACACTGGAACCTCCATTTAATAGCTCTCCATATACCGTCTTCGTAGAATTTGCGCCGGCTGCATTCGATGGTGAGGTGGGTCCAAGCAGCCGAGAGAGGTGCTGCGAGCACATCGGAGTTGAGCAGTTCCGTAGCCACAATGCGGGCGTTTCGAACACCCGCGTGCATATATTTCGCATTTATTCTTAAATGTACGTGGAAAATTCTCTATTTCTTTATTAGTCTTCATTATTAAAAAAGGTCCATCCTCTATGATAACACAAATCTATATTTATACAGAATGGAGTTAATTAATATTATGTACTCCTACTGGAAATGGTTGATACGGCCCTGACTCTTTACGATATAGAAATTCTTGAAAAAGCGTCACGGTCATTGCAGGTTATACCCAAGACAGCCTCTAAATCGAGGTTTCAATGTAGCTCAATTTTTGTAAGCATCTGTGTGAAGAAAAAAAGCACACCAATGATAAATCTTCGAATCTAACTTGATTTTATCGCACTTTTATTACTTTATACTATAATATTTTTACTATTTTAATGATTATCATTATGACTAGCGTATTATGCGTGCGCTATAGCGCACGTGCAACGTAGTTTTGAATGTGAATTCCACCTTCAATTGTTTCAATTTTTTTTCAGGGTTAAAATGTTTATTCCTCAAACAATTGCATGTTAAAGTATGTAAATATAACGTTTTCAATACAAAATTCTTTTTTTTCTTGAATTTGATTTTCAACAGTTGAATCATTATATAGAAAACAGTTGTAGGGCAATTAGCATATGAATAAATAATATAAAATATTGAAGGAATTTATGTAAAAATAAATGTAGGAAATTTTTTTTTTTTTGCTTGAAACTGCAATAATTTGATTGAAATATTTTTTCTTTCTTGACTGACAAATCTTTCTTGATTAAAATTCAACTCTTGTTTGGAAATTCGTCTTTTTGCTTTAAAAATTTATCTCTTTTGGTAGAAATTTCATTTTTTTTTATCA
The DNA here is from genome assembly GCA_032362435.1 of Melikaiella ostensackeni. Lineage (NCBI taxonomy): Eukaryota > Metazoa > Arthropoda > Insecta > Hymenoptera > Cynipidae > Melikaiella > Melikaiella ostensackeni. Next base: position 15,532 of record JAUMHM010118048.1, on the reverse strand, counting down.
AGAATGCAATTGTTTCGTAGAAAATTAGCTTGTTTTGGTTGAGGTTTCAAAAGATTTTGTTCAAAATTAAACTATTTAGTTAAAAATTAACTTTTTCGTTGAACCTTCAACTGTCTTGGAGAAAATTCGTATTTTTGGCTTGGAAATTCAACAATTTGGTTAAACTTTTTTTCATACTTTACCGGAAAATCTTTCTTGGTTGAAAATTCAACTCTTGAGCTGGAAATTTATCTTTTTGGTGCAAAAATTGAGCTCTTTTGGTTGGAAATTTTATCTCTTCTAGTTGAAAGTTCGAATATTTCATTGAAAATTCATGTATTTTGTTATAAGTTTGTTTTCTTTAATAGAAAATTAATCCTCTTTTCTAAAAATTCAACTATTTGGTTGAAAATTTATGTGTTCTGATGAAAATTCGTCTTTTTATTACAAATATAATCTTTTTAGTAAAAAATGCCACTTTGCGATCAAAAATTAATCTGTTATGGTTCAGGGTTCAATTATTTTATGTTAAGATTGGTCTTTTTGGTTGAATTACACTGTCTTTGATTCAAAATTAAAATCTGTTTCGGTTGAAATGCCAAGTATTACATTTTGCGTTGAGAATTCATCTTTTTTAGTTGAAAATTGAACTACTTGGTTGAAACTTGAACTGCTTTTTTTAAAATTCTTTTCATTGTTGAAGATTAATCTCTCTGCTTGGAAATTTAACTATTTTGTGGAAGATTAGTTTTCTTTTGCTTCGATATTAATTTTGGTAACTAAAAATTTAATTATTTTGTTGTGAATTCAGCTGTTTGGTTCAAAATTCATCTTTTTTTTGAAGTGTTTTGTTAAAAATTCGTTTTTTTGGGTTAAAAATTCGTTTTTTTTGTTTGAAAATTCAACTATTCTAGTAAGATATTATTAATTTTTGGTTGAAAAATGTAACTGTTTGGTTGAAAATCGATTTGTTTTGGTTGAGGTTCGACTAATTTGTTGAAAATTCCTATTTTTTCGGTCGGAAACTCAATTATTTGGTAAAAAACTGACATTCTTGTTGAAAATTCATATTTTTGGGTTGAAAACTCAACTGCTTTTCAGAAAGTAGAACGATTTGGTTGATATTCTTTTTCTTTCTTCACTCAAAAATCTTCCTCAATTGAAAATGTATATTAAATGGTTGAAAAGAAATATAAAAATTCAGTTTCATTATGTTGAAGAGTCGTCTTTTTTTATCGAAAGTTTCTGACTTCAGCATCATTCAAAGTTAGCTGAAATAGTATAAAAAGTGCTGAAAGTGAATTTAAAAACTTTTTTTTGTTAGTGATAATGAAAGGAAAAGTCGATTTTCTCCATCTTTCCTTTGTTTTCCTCTATTGAGCTATCTGTGACAGCAGGAATTAATTTCTTCAAAATAAATTTTCAATTTTATCACTCAGTAATAAATAGTTATTGAAACAAAAGAATTTAGAAACCAGCAAATTCATTTCGAACGGACGGAAAGACAACACTGGCATTTCGAACACTCGCGTGCATATATTTCGCATTTATTTTTAAATACACGCGGAAAATACTCTTTTCATTAATTAGTCTTCATTATTAAGAAAGGTTCATCCTTCATGATGACAAAAATTTACATTTGAACAAAATACAGTCTATTAATATTAAAGGTTCATCCTTCATGATGACAAAAATTTACATTTGAACAAAATACAGTCTATTAATATTATGTACTCCTACTGGAAATGGTTGACACGGACCTGACTGTTCACAGTATAGAAATTCTTGGAAGAGCATCACGGCCATCACAGGCTATACCCGAGACAGCCTCTAAATCGAGGTTCGAGTGCAGCTCCAATTTTGTAACGATGTTTGTGAAGAAAGAAAAGAGCTCGACTTTATTGAGCAGCGGATGCTAAAAGTGAAAAACAAAGTAAAAAAAGAAGGTTTAACTGGGCCTTGGGATTAATTAAGTACCTACTTGGAAAGATGGAGAAAGTCTTCTTGCTTAAGTTTAGTTCGAATTTTCTGTCTCACAAAGTTTCGATTAACTTTGAAAACACACGAATATCAAGCCTCTGAATTGAACTTGACTTCATCGCATTTTTATTACTTTATACTATGATATTTTTACTATTTCAATGATTATTATTATGACTAGCATATTATGAACGTGCTATAGCGCGCGTGCAACATTGTTTTGAATGTGAATTCCACCTACAATTTTTTAATTTTTTTTTTAGGTTTGAAATGTTTATTGATTGAACACTCATGTAAAAGTATGTGAATATAACGTTTTTAATACAAAATTCGCTTTTTTCTTGAATTTCTAACGGCTGAATTTTTAAATGTTATAAATCAAAGAAAATTGAAAATTGAATATTCATCAATTAAATCATTATATAGAAAATAATTGTAGGACAATTAGCATTTAAATAAATAATAGAAAAATATTGAAGGAATCAATGTAAAAATTAATGTAGGAAATTCGTTTTTTTGGCTCGAAACTTGAAGAATTTGGTTGAAATATTTTTTTCTTCTTGACTGAAAAATCTTTCTTGATTAAAAATCCAACTCTTCTTGTAAACTCGTCTTTTTGTTTCAAAAATTTATTTCATTTGGTAGAAATTTCATATTTTCTTATCAAGAATGCAACTGTTTGGTAAGAAATTAACCTGTTTTGATTAAGGTTTTAAAGGATTTCGTTAAAAATTAAACTATTCGGTTAAGAATTTACTTTTTTGTTCAACCTTTATCTCTTTTGGTAGAAATTGCATTTTTTCTTGAAAATGCAACTGTTCGTCTGAAAATTCACTCATTTTGGTTGTTGATTAAACTATTTTGATAGTAAATTCAACTTTTTGGCAGAAAATTAGCTTTCTTGACTGAAAAATCTTTTCCGCCTGTTGTAATTCGTCTCTTTGGTTTAGAAATTCATCTCTTCGTGTAGAAGTCTAATTTTTTTTTGTTAAAAATACAATTATCCAATTAAAAATTAATCTGTTTTGGTTGACGATTCATCTACTTTGTTATAAATTCGTCTTTTTGGATGAACTCAACTGTTTTAGATTTAAAATTATTTTGTTGAAAATTCGTATTTTTGGCTTAAAAATTCCTCTCTTGTCGTAAAAATTACATTTGGTTTTTTGGTAAAAGCGACAATCGTTTGGTTAAAAATTAGCCTGTTTTAGTTGACTACTCGATTATATTGTTCAAAATTCATTATTTGAGTAGAAAATTCATTTCTTTGATTGAAGATTTAACTTTTCTTTGAAAGTTCGTAATTTTCGGTTAAAAATTAATCTTTTAGAGGTAAAAATTCAACTACTCGTCTTTTTGGTTAAAAAACTTATCTCTTTTGGTAGAAATTTCATTTGTTTTTGGTCAAGAATGCAACCGTTTGGTAGAAAATTAACCTGTTCTGGTTGTGGTTTCAGAGGATTTTATTGAAAATTGAATTATTTTGTTAAAAATTAAGTTTTTTTTTTAACGTTCAACTGTTTTGAAGAAAATTCGTTTTTATAGCTTGGAAATTCAACAATTCAGTGGTATTTTTTTTCTTACTTCACCGAAAAATCTTTCTAATTCGAAAATTTAACTTCTGCGCTGAAAATTTGTCTTTTTGGTTGGAGACTATATTATTTGGGTAATAAATTCAACTATTTGGTAGATAATGAAATTTTTGTTTGAAAATTTATATTTTCGCTTTGAAAATTTAACTCTTTTGATGAAAATTGGTCTTCTTGGTTTAAAAATGCATCTCTTCGTTTAGAAATTTCTTTTTTTTTGTAAAAAATATAACTATTGGGTTAAAAATTAATCTGTTTTGGTTGAGAATCCAACAATTTTGTTGAAAATTCGTATTTTTTTTTTATTGAAAATTAGCCTGTTTTTGTTGGGTACTCAACTATTTTGCTCAAAATTCATCATTCAAGTATAAAATGCATTTATCTGGTTGAAAATTCAACTATTTTTTTGAAAATTCGTTTTTTTTCGGTTGAAAATTTATCTTTTTCATTTAAAAGTTCAACTTCTTGGTTGAAAATTCATATATTTTGTTAAAAATTAGTCTTCTTTGATAGAAAATTAATCCTCTTGGCTGAAAATTCAACTATTTGGTTGAATATTCAGGTGTTTTGATAAAATTTTGTCTTTTTTAATATAAATATATTCTTCTTGATTGAAAATGCAACTGTTTGGTCGAATATTAAGCTGTCATGGTTGGGGATTCAACTATTTTATTGGAAATTCGCCTTTTTTGGTTGAATTGAACTGCTTTTCATTTGAAATTTAAAATTTCTTCTTGCTGAAGTATCAAGTATTACATTTTGCGTTGAGAATTGATCTTTTTTAATTGGAAATTCAACTACTTTGTTGAACGACTTATTTAAAAATTTTTTCTCTTTTGGTTGAAGATTAATTTCTTTGGCTGAAAATTCAACTATTTGGTTTAAAATAGTTTTCTTTTGCTTAAATATCAATTCTGGTAACTAAAAATTCAATAATTTTTTTGAAAATTCGATTATTTTGGTAAAAATTCAACCGTTTTGATAAAAATGTTTCATGAAAACGTAATCTGTTATGGTTGAGAATTCAACTATTCTCTTTAAAATTGTTTTTTTTGGTTAAAACTTCGACTATTTGGTTGAAAACTAAAATTTCTGTTGAAAATTTATATTTTTGAGTTGAAAATTCTACTTTTTTGTAGAAAATTGAACAATTTGCTGGACATTTTTTTCTTTTTTTACTTCAAAATCTACCTTGGATTTAAAATTCATGTTGAATACCTAAAAATAAATCTGAAAATTCGGTTTAATTATGTTCAAATTCGTCTATTTTGTTTGAAAATTTCTGACTTTAGTATCATGGAAAGTTAGCTGAAATAGTGTAAAAAGTGAGGGTTAAAAGTTTTTCTTCTTTTGGGAATAATGAAGAAAATGTAGATTTTCTGTTAATTAAAACTTAATGAATTTGTTTTCCTTCACTGAGCTATCCGTGACTGCAGAAGTTATTTTTTTAAATTAAAGTTATAATGTCATCACTCAGTGATAAACAAATAATGAAACCCAGAAAATTCATTTTGAACGGACGGAAAGACAACGTTGAGAGGCCACGTATTTTATTATCATAAATATTTAAATTTATTTATTATGATTTTTACACAATCGCTCATGATTTTCCGATAATAATCTATGACGATTATTATTATAGATTGAAATATGGATAATGGTCCATATTTTGAATTAGCGACTAATAGCCTTTTATGATCCCGTACAGAAAGCTCTTGAATATTAAGAGCTTTAATAGTTTTCTCCTGGAATGATGCATCACGTATGTAATAAATACTAAATTATTCATTAAAAACTAATCAAGGCTCTTCTTGACTGTCCGATAATTAAATGCACATCAGCTTTGCTGTGAAATCCCTTATCAGGGAATTGAATATCCAATGATGCATTCACTACTCAGGGTCTATTTACTGAGGGAAGTAAGGTTCATCAATTGACTAATCATTCTGATTCATATTATATTCAAAATCCTCCTCGTATTAAAATTAATTTAAAAAGAAAGTTTTATTTCAGAAATCGGTAAGATTATTCTCCAGAAAACGTATATCCAGAGAAATCTTTTCTACATTATTACTTCCCTTTCACTCATTTTCTCAAATCTTGGGATTATTTTTCAAAAAGAAAATTGCTGAACCGAATATTCATATTGAATAAGAGAATCGCTTTCTAGAAATCCCATTATTCTAAAGTTGAAATATCGAATATAAAAAATCTCAATTTATTTAGGATTCATTATAATGATTTTCTCTGGATCCGATTGAAGAAAAGCGGATTTCCTTTAAACGGATCAAATTAATTTTCAGTGAAGCATATTGCATTATTGCAATCGTACTGAACTTTGAATGAGCTCTACCATTTTCTGGAATATAATAATGTTACTTTCCATAAATCGAGCAAAACAGCAATTCCTCTCGATTTATGTAACAAATTGCAAACAAGTTGTAGAAATGTAGAGTGATCGAAACACGGAAAATAAACTTTTGTATGATTTCCTCGTTTTCCTTCACGTGCTCACCGTGGCGTATATTACCTCTTTTGATATCAAGTTTCGAGGGAATGAGATTTATAATGAGCTTGCGACACTAGCTGTCCATTTCCCATCGGAGAGCGTCTATCTCAAACTTCGAGATATCTTTCCAACAACAAAAAATGGATTTTTTTCCTTGTATCCTCTGGGAAAGAAAATTTTCAGCCCCTGTTATGAAAATTGTAAAATTTAATGAGGTTTTCCTAAATTTTTGTAAAATTACTTTCAGTTTTGTGCTTTTGGGGATAACAACGGTGAGCACTTTCCTGACTTCAGAAAAATATTTGATTATTCCCCAAAAATTACGAACATCTAAAAGGATTACTGAATAAATGTGTCTCCATGTCTGGCTGAAAAGGTTATTTCTACTTGCACCTTGTATTTAAAAATTATTATTATGAATTTTTTTATCATTATTTTTCTGTTTTAGATTTAGTATTCCAATACCACCCACTAAAACAAGCAAAGGGAAGTCGTTGAAAAAAAACCTTAGGAAGACAACAGAAAGTCGTTTTTGATCAATACAAATTTTGAAGAATGCAAAGACCAAAAAAAAGAAGAAAACTAGATTTTTCCCCAAAATTCCAACCATCTGAGAGGATTATTGAATAAATGTGTATTCATGTCTGACTAAGAAGGTTGTGTCCACTTAAATATCATTTTTTAGAATTATAACTGTGAATTTTTCTTATCATTATTCTGCCGTTTTATATTTATTAATTCGAAATCATCAATCAAAACAAACAAAGGGGAGACGCTTGAACAAATATAAGCGATAGGAAATAAAAGAAAGTCATTTTTGATCAATACAAATTTTGTAGAATGCAAAGAACAGCAAAAATTGAGAAAATGGATTTTTTCCGCTATATCCTCTGGAAAAGTCAGTTTCCAGCCCCTGCTATCAAATTCTATAATTTGATAAAGTTTTGTTAAATTTTTGTAGAATTACCATCAGTTTTTTTGGTGAGTATGACAATGGTGTGTACTTTCCTGACTTCAAAGAAATATTTAATTTATTATTCCCCAGGATTTAAACCATCTGAGTGAATTATTGAAAAAAGCGTATTTATGTCTGATTAAGAATGTTGTATCTACTAACATATCATTTTTAAAAATTATTACTATGAATTTTTCTTATCATTATTCTGCCGTTTTATATTTATTAATTCGAAATCATCAATTAAAACAAACAAAGGGAAGACGCTTGAAGAAATGTAAGCGATAGCAAACAAAAGAAAATCATTTTTGATCAATACAAATTTTGTAGAATGCAAAGAACAGCAAAAATTGAGAAATGGATTTTTCCCCCTATATCCTCGGGAAGAGTCAGTTTCCAGCCCCTGCTATCAAATTCTATAATTTGATGAAGTTTTGTTAAATTTTTGTAAAATTACTATCAGTTTTTCTGGTGAGAATAACAATGGTGTGTACTTTCCTGACTTCAAAGAAATATTTAATTTATTATTCCCCAGAATTTAAACCATCTGAGTAAATTATTGAAAAAAGCGTATTTATGTCTGATTAAGAATGTTGTATCTACTTACATATCATTTTTAAAAATTATTACTATGAGTTTTTCTTATCATTATTCTGCAGTTTTATATTCGTTAATTTAACATCATCTATTGCAACAAACAGACGGAAGCCCTTTGAGAAAATATAAACAATAGGAAACAAAGAAAAGTGATTTTTGTTCAATGCAAATTTTGTGAAATGCAAAGAACAACAAAAAACAAAAAAACTAGATTTTTCCTCCTGTATCCTCTGGAAAAGACAATTTTCAGCCCCTGTTATCTAATTGTGAAATTAAATGAAGTTTTATGACTTTTTGTGAAAATATTTTTAGTTTCGATATTTTTGGGATAACAATGTTGAGTACTTTTCTGACTTCAGAAAAATATTTTGTTGATTACTTCACATAATTTCAACTATCTGAAAGGGCTGTTGAATACATGTGTATTAATGTCTGACTAAGAAGGTTGTGTCTACTTGTATTTATTTTGAAAAATTATTATTAAGAATTTTTTTATCATTGTTTTTCCGTTTTAGATTTATGATTTCAATATCATCCACTAAAACAAACAAAGAGAAGACGTTTGAAAAAAACAAAAGAAAACAAAGAAATGTCGTTTTTGATCCATACAAATATTCTAGAATGCAAAGAATAACAAAGACAAAAAATAATCAGTTTTTTTTGCTATATCCTCTGAGAAAGACAATCTTCAGCCCCTGTTATTAAATTGTGAAATTTAATGAAGTTTTCTTCACTTTTTTAAAAATTAGTTATAGTTTTGGTCTTTTGGGAATAACAATGTTGAGTACTTTTCTGACTTCAGAAAAATATTTGAATGATTATTCCCTAAAATTTCAATCATCTAAAAAAATATTGAATAAATGTGTATTAATGTCTGACTAAGAATGTTGTATCTACTTGCATATCATCTTCAAAAATTATTACAATGAATTTTTCTTATCATTACTCTTTTGTCTTATATTCAGTTATTCAATATCATTCATTCGAACAGGCAAAGGGAAGTCATTTGAGGAAATATAAACAATAGGAAACAGAGAAAAGTCATTTTTTTATCAATACAAACTTTGTAGAATGCAAAGAAGGACAAATAACAAGAAAACTATATTTCTCTCCCTGTATCCTCTGGAAAAGACAACATTCAGCCTCCGTTTTCAAATCGTAGAATTGATTAAAGTTTCCTTCACTTTTTGTGAAACTAGTTCCAGCTTAGTTCTTTTGGGGATAGCAATGTTGAGTTCTTTTCTGACCTCAGAAAAATATTCTGTTGATTATTTCCTAAAATTTTAACTATCTAAAAGGATTGTACTCGTGGCTGACTAAGTGTAGCTTGTATCTACTTATACCTCATATTTAAAAATTGTTATTATGAATTTTTTTATCATTATTTTCCCGTCTTAGATTTAGTAATATAGTATCATCTACTGAAACAAACAAATAAAACTCGATAGAAAAACAAACATTAGAAAACAAAAAAAAGTCGTTTTTGGTCGATACAAATTATCTAGAATGCAAAGAACAAAAATGGCCAAAAATAATAAGATTTTTCCCCTGTATTCTCTGAAAAGACAATCCTCTCAGCCAATGTTCTCGAATAGTGAAATTTAATGACGTTTTCGCCACTTTTGTGAAATAAGTTTTAGTTTTTTTCTTTTGGGGATAACAATGTTATCTGAAAAATGATTATTATGAATTTTTTGCATCATTATTTTTCCGCTTGAGATTTACTGTTTGAATATCATCTACTAAAACAAACAAAGAGAAGTCGTTTGAAAAAAAAACAATAGGAAACAAAGAAATGTCTTTTTTGATCCATAAAAATTTTCTGGAATACAAAGTACAAGAAAGACAAAAAATAATAAGTTTTTCCTCCTGTATTCTCTGAGAAAAAAAATCCGCAGCCCTGCTATCAAATTGTAAAATTTAATGAACCTTTCTTGAATTTCGTGTAAAATTACTTTTAGCTTTGTTCTTTCGGGGATAACAATGGTGAGTACCTTTCTGACTTCAGAGAAATATTCGATTGATTACTTCCTGAAATTTCAATCATCTGAAAAGATATTGAATGAATGTATATTCATGTCCGACTAAGAAGGTTGTATCTACTTGAATATCATTTTTTGAAATTATTACAATGAATTTTTCTTATCATTACTCTCTCGTTTTAATTTCAGTAATTCAATATGAGTTATTGTAACAAGCAGAGGAGAGTCGTTTGAGAAAATATAAACGATAGGAAACAAATAACAGTCATTTTTGATTAATACAAACTTTTTAGAATGTAAAGAACAACACAAAACAAGATAACTAGATTTTTCCCCCTGTATCCCCTGGAAAAAACAATTTTTAGCCCCTGTTATCAAATCGTACAATTTATTAAAGTTTTCTTCACTTTTTGTGAAATTAGTTTGTTTTTTTCTTTTGGGGGTAGCAATGTTGAGTTCTTTTCTGACCTCAGAAAAATGTTTTGTTGATTATTTCCCAAAATTTCAGCTATCTGAAAGGATTATTGAATAAATGTGCATTAATGTCTGACTAAAAAGTTGTGTCAACCTGAACCTCATTTCGAAAAATTACTTTCATGAATTTTTTTTATAATTATTTTCTTTATTTTTTTATTAACTCAATATCGTCGACTCAAACAAACAAAGAAAAGTCGTTTGAAAAAAACAAACAATAGGGAATAAGGAAATGTCGCTTTTGATCCATACAATTTTTCTAGAATGCAAAGTACAACAAAGACAATAAAAGTGAGATTTTTTCTCCCGTATCCTCCAGAAAAGATAATTGTCAGCCGCTGCTATGAAAATTGTAAAATTCAATGAAGCCTTCCTCAATTTTTGTGGAATTACTTTCAGTTCTGTCTTTTCTGGGATAAGAATTTTGAGTACTTTCATGACTTCAGGAAAATATTTGATTGATTATTCCCCGAAAATTTCAACCATCTAAAAGGATTACTGAATAAATGTGTACTTATGTCTGGCCATGGAGGTTGTATCCACTTATACCTCATATTTAAAAATTGTTATTGTGAATTTTTCTTATCATAGTTTTCCCGTTTTAGATTTCGTACAATTTAAATAGGTTTTCTTCACTTTTTATGAAATTGGTCTCAGTTTTGTTCTTTTGGGAATAGCAATGTTGAGTTCTTTTCTAACCTCAGAAAAATATTTTGTTGACTATTCCCTTAAATTTCAACCATCTAAAAGGATTATTGAATAAATGTGTATTAATGTTTGGCCAAAAATGTTTCTACTTAAATCTCATTTTGAAAAAATGATTATTATGAATTTTTCTTATCATCATTTTTCCATTTTAGATTCATTATTTTAATATCATCCGCTAAAACAAACCAAGAAAAGTCGTTTGAAAAAAATAGGAACCAAAGAAATATCGTTTTTGATCCACACAAATTTTCTGAAATGCAAAGAACAACAAAGGCAAACAATGATATGGTTTTTTCCCCTGTATCCTCTGAGAAAGACAATTTTCAGCCCCTGTTATCAAGCTATGAAATTTGATGCATTTTCCTCCAATTTTATTGAATAAATGTGTATTCATGTCTGACTAAGAAGATTGTGTCTACTTGCACGTCATTTTTAAAAATTATTATAATGAGTTCATTTTATCATCATTCTACCGTCTTATATTAGGTTATTCAATATAATTTATTGAAACAAACAAAAGGATTAAGGGGAAATCATTGAAAAAAAATAATAAAAAATAAAGCGTTTTTGATTAACACAAATTTTCCAGAATGCAAAGGACAACAAAGTCAACAAAGATCGAATTTTTCTCCTGTATCCTTCAGAAGAGACAGTTTCCAGCCCCTGTCATCAAATTTTATAATTTAATGAAGCCAAAAATTTCCCCGAAACTTCAACTATCTAAAAGGATTTTTAAATAAATGTGTATTCTCGTCTGACTAAGGAGGTTGTGTCTACTTACACTTTATTTTAAGAAATTATGCACTATGAAACTTTTAATTATTATTTTCCCCTTTTAGAATTAATTATTCAATACAATCCACTAAAACGAATAAAGAAATGTTGTATGGAAGAATATAAACAACAGGTAATTAACCAAAATCATTTTTGATCGATAAAAATTTTCAAGAATGCAAAGAACAAGAAGGACAAAAAATAATAAGATTTTTCCCCTCATGTCCTCTGAGAAATACAATTTCCAGCCCCTGTAGTCGGACTGTAAAATTGAATGAAGTTTTTTTAACTTCTTCTGAAATTAGTATTAATTTTCTCCTCTTAGGAATAGCAATGTTGAGTACTTTTCTGACTTTGGAAAAATATTTTATTGATTATTCCTCAAATTTTGAAATAAGGATTTTCAAATGAATGCGTATTCATGTCTGACTAAGACATGAATACGACATGACAAGACATCAGAAAAATATTTTATTGATTATTCCCCAAAACTTCAACCATATAAAAGGATTACTGGATAAATGTGTATTCATGTCTGCCTAAGAAGGTTGTATTCACTTCCACCTCATGTATAAAAAATATTATTATGAATTTTTTGACCATCATTTTTCCTTTTCATATTTTTCAATTCTATATCATCCACCGAAACCAACAAAGGAATGTCATTTGAGACAATTTAAACTATAGGAAATAGAAAAAAATCGTTTCTGATCCATTCAATTTTTCTAGAATGCAAAGAACAACAGAGACAAAAAATAATAAGATTTTTTTCCCTGTATCCTCTGAGACAAACAATCTCCAGCCCCTGTTATCAAATTGTAAAATTCAATTAAGTTTTTTTCACCTTTTTTGAAATTAGTTTTAATTTTCTTCTTTTGAAGATAGTAATGTTGAGTACTTTTTTGATTGCAGAGAAATATTTTATTGATCATTCCTCAAAATTTCAATTCTATGAAAGGATTATTGAATAAATGTGTATTCATGCTTGACTAAGAAGGTTGTGTCTACTTGCATATCATTTATGAAAATTATTATTATGAATTTTTTTTTATCATTAGTCTCCCATTTATATTTAGTAATTCAATATTATCTATTGAAATAAGCAGAGGAAAGTCGTTCGCGAAAACATAAACAATAGGAAATAAGGAAAAATCGTTTCTGATCAATACAAACTTTTTAGAATGCAAAGAATAACGAAGACAACAAAAATCAAATTCTTCCCCTGCATCCTCTAGAAAAAACAATCTTAAGCACTACCATCGAATAGTGTAATTGAATTGAGCGAAAAATTTCCCCGAAATTTCATTTATCTGAAAGGATTATTGAATCAATGTGTGTTTATGTCTGACCAAGAATGCTGTATCTACTCAAGCCTCATTTTTAAAAATTGTTATTATGAATTTTTTCAATCATTGTTTTTCCGTTTAAGATTCATTAATTCAATATTATTCACTGAAACAGACAAAGAAAATTTTTTTGAAAAAAAAAAACAATAGGAAACAAAAAAAGTCGACTTCGATGAAGACAAATTTTCTCGAATGCAAAGAACAACAAAGAGAAGAAAAAATTCTATTTTTTACCCCGTATCCTCTGCCGAAGAAAATTTTCAGTCCCTGTTATCAAATCGTAAAATTTAATGAAGTTTTCTTTACTTTATATCAAACTATTTTGAGTTTCGTTCTTTTCGGGATGATTTTTTTCATCATCATTTTCAAGTTTTGGATTCAGTAGTTTAATATCATCCACTGACATAAACAAAAGATAGTCGCTCCAAAAACAAACAAACAATAGGAAACAAAGAAAAGTCGTTTTTGATTAATACAAATTTTCTAGAATGCAAAGAACAACAAAAACAACCTATTATATTTTCCAATACTATATAATGTGAAATATAATGTACTCATCACACTGATAAAAATTAATGAAAACGAATTACATTCATGAAAATAGATAATAATATAATGGAATATAAATAGATAATAAAATACGTATCAAAATATCAGTAAAAACGAAAAACTCTCGAATTATCATACACGTCGATACTTTACGCCATGTCTGACAAGTAGACAAAGAACCTTATTGAAAAATTTATAAGAAATCTTCGAGACAAAAGTGCTTGACACTAGAGCAAAAGATGTACTCAGTGATGCAAAAGGTTCGATAATATAATCAATCATAAAGGACAAGCGGCTTCCAAGAAACTCAAGCGCGATGCTAATATTTTTATCGCAGTGAAAATGAAAAATTAAGGATGAAGGTCTTCTGAAATTATTCCTTTCCTTACCGGAAGTAGCTGAGAAGAAATTCATCAATTTTCCCCTCCTATTATTCAATCGTTTTTCAAAGGATCTTTATCGTAATTTTCAGACTTTCATGAAAAACTAAAGTAGCTCGTTTATTTGCTGAAAGGATTTAAAAAATCGGCTGCGTTTAGTCGTCCCAAATCCAAAAATGGACAATTTTCGATTAAGACCTTCGAATAAAGAATTGATTTTTTTCAAAAGGATTAAGGACCCTGTTTTTTATGAACAATCGTTTATCAAATCCGATGTTCAGAATTTCTTTGTGAATAATATTTTCTAATGAAAGCTAGAGATTTTAAAAAGCGGTGCTTTTGGTGTTTGAAACCCTTTTTCCGCAAGCGTCAAGTTGCGGAAGAATAATAAAAAATTCATATCTTAAATGTTCCCAATATTTTTTTAAAACACATGGCTTGGGCAAAAGAAGTTTCAAATGCTAAGAGTGTATCGTTTTAAAATCTTAGACTTTCACTCCGATGATTTTCACATGAGAAAAATTTTTCGAAATTGCGTCATATAATGGATTTTTTTAGGATTCTATGTTAATGTGCTTTATAAGATAATCGCAAGTACAAGTTAAAAAATTTTAAGTGATAGTATGGAATATATCAGAAATGATTCAGAAGAAAAATATTAATATTCTTTCAATTTAGTGAAAGAAATAAAAAATTTCTATGTGAAACTGTTGCTGCCATCTCCAAGTAGAAACCATATAAATTAGAAAGCCAGAGAAATCTCCATTCTTAGTGACATAAAATTAGCATGAAGTTATAAATTCACTATAAAATATTGTCGTCTTTCAACTCATCGTAAATTATAATGCCATGGGAATATGTTATATCTATTTTCCTTTGCGGCATTGCACTATAGAGAAAATCGTTTCAAGATTCCAGGGGGGCGAAAATAATTTTGAGAATTTCAGACTAGAGAAGTTGTGCCTTTATTCAAAGAAGCAAATCAAAATAAATTTGAACTTTCAAATAGATCAAGTAAAGCAAGAATTCTGTAACATTTCTCCATCTTCAAATAAAAATAAAAACCGTTGATTGAATTTTTTCTGTAAAGCAGTCGTTTTTAGAGATATTTCCCAAAAGTTGAAATTCATTCCAATTGTCCTACTCTTTTTTAGACAATTGATTAATGAATTATTCGAGATTTCTACTAACCCTTTTTCTAAATTTAGAAAAATAAAACCGAATTTACAAAGGTTCTAGATTTTTGAAATTGTTGTAGAATTTGATGTTGACAAAAATTTTTAGAAATCCATCAAGCCATGCTTGGCCTGAGCTTAGGACCAATGATATCATTGGTGTCGGAAGAGTGAACGCTAGTCTTGGGCCATTTTTGGCTGAAGCTTGGATTGGACCAAGCTTGGGCAAAGATTAGAAGAAGAATTGCAGAGGTGAAAATAGTAATTTTTTATATAACTAAATTTTTTCCCAGTTTTGACCCATGCTTGGCCCATGTCTGGTCCGATCATTGGTCCATCAACGGCAGCCAAGTTACCCATGTTTTCCAGAAACTTGGGCAATGTTGGCTGCCAGCAATGGACCAAGAATGGCTGACAAATCTTGGCATTGACGTTATCATCCCAAGCTCTAGCCAATGATGGCCCAAGACTGGCGGCCGCTCTTGCGAAAACATTTGTATCATTGGTTCTAAGCTTGGTCCAAGCATGGCCCAAT
>JAUMHM010118026.1:0-20384 GCA_032362435.1 Melikaiella ostensackeni | reverse complement strand
GATTCAAAAGTATCACTTTTTTAGATGATGATTACGAACGTTTAATAAAAGTTCATAATTCAAATTTGATAATTTACGAAAAGAATAATCTTTTTCTTTTGTAAATTATCAAATTTCAATTGTAAACTTTTATTAAACGTTCGTAATCATCATCTGAAAAAGTGATACTTTTGAATCTGCGTAGTTTCTATCCGTCACCGCGAGTTACGTATTTTCTATCCGTCGCCGTGCGTTGCGTACTTTCTTTTAGGACCAATCGAAATCACCTTCAGAAAACTCCAAGTTATATTTCTGACCCCACAATAACCCTAAAATAATATTCATCAATCCACAAAAGCTACCTTTAGACCATTTTGAAAAACATATCTTACCTAGTTTCACTCAAAACCACCAAAAAATTGTCCATCAAAAAAATTGTTCAATAAGTTATCTTTGAAAAAAATCTACAATATACTCCCAACCTTTGGATAGCTTTTAAACGTTTTATATATGTGAAGAAATGTATGTAGCCTTTTTTGAAAAGAGTGAAATTCAATTTCATTTTTACAAAAAATATGTGTTTATTTGAGAACCAAACATGTACGAGGGGAACTTATTATATTTAAAAAAGTATTTCGTAAGAATTTGCTTCAATTTCCTGTTTGACGTCGTAATATAGTCATCAAATTTTTGAAAAGTCAGAAAAGAACATATTTTTTTTATATTTAAGTCTCTCCAAGATTTTAAATTTAAACTACTCATCAATCATCAGAAAAATACTTTCTGTAAAGAAACGATGAGCTCAACAAATTTTAGCTTTAAGATGGTTCGGACTCACCGTGCTTAGCTATTTTTCATGGTTAAACTTTGAATGTGTTTCGTTAAGAGTGCTAGAGGAGGTTTTTGGGGGCCGCAGAATATTCTTATGAGTTTGGGGATCTAACTTTGAACTTTCTGAAAATGTGTTGTGTAATTATCTTTAATTTAAATATTTTGGCTGTTTTACATGAAGACACTTTGGCTTTGTTTCGTTAACAGTGCTAAGGGTGGTTTTTGGAGGTTTTTGAATATTATTGTGGAGTTGTGAATATAACTTGGAACTCTCTAAAGGTAACTTGTGTGACTATTCACAATTGAAAAGTTTTATGACTGATTTTCATGTAGAAACTTTGGAATTGTTTCGTTGAAAGTGACGGGGGTGGTTTTTGAAGGTTTTAAAATATTATCGTAGGGCTGTGAATATAACTGGGAGTTTTTTAATGGTGACTTGTGCGATTATTTTCAATTAAAAAATTGTACGCCGAATTCACACGTTTGGTTAAAAGTGCTAGGGGCAGTTTTATGTGGTTTTTAGAAATAATTTCGTGGGGTTGGAAATATAGCTTGCAGTCTTATAAGGATGACTTGTGTGACTATTTTTTACTCACAAATTTCATGGCTGTTTTACATATAGACACTTCCGATTTGTTTCGCTAAAAGTGATAGGGATGTGGTTTTTGGGGGTTGTAGAATATAATTATGAGGTTGCGAATCTTACCTTAGGTTTTTTGAAGGTGACTTGTGTGACTATTCTTGATTTTAAAACATATTTTGGCCATTTTGCGTGACGACACGCTGGATTTGTTTCGTTGAAATTGCTGGGGGTGGTTTTTGAGGGTTTGCACAATTCAAGACGAAAAGATTGACCCCATATAAATTTGATTTAGGTTAACGTCTGTTTCGGGCGAAATATTTCGCTGACCTGGTCAGAGTCTTTGCCGCACAGGGGGTGGTTCTTAAGGGTTTAAGTTGGCTGCACAACTTTGCAAAAATTAAGATGAAAAGATTGAGCTCATAGAACGTCGATTTTGGAGAATGTCGGGGATTGCGATATATTTCGCTGGCATGGTCAGTGTTTTTGCTGCACAGGGGGTGTTTTTAAAGCATTGAAGTTGGTCGCACAAATTCGCAAAATTTAAGGCTAACAGATTGAGCCCATATAAAGTTGATTTTGCCAGTGTTTTTTTTTTAAATCAGGTACTTCCGGTGTTGCACAATTTCTATTTTTGGTTGCGCAAATTTGCATAAACTCTGCACTAGATATTAAGTCCGAAAACGTTGCATTTGCGTGGGTGGTAAGACCAGCGAAATGTTGATTTTGTTAAATTAGTTCTGGATGTTTTGGAGAGCCTGAAAGTAGCCCAAAATTCTGATGTGCTTATATTTAGGTCAAGTGCATAATTCATCTTGAGATGAGTCTGAAGTTTCCAACGTTTACAAAAAACAAAAAAAACAAAAATTAAATTTTTTAAAAGTCAAAATTTTTTCACTGATTATAGCAGGATTTCATGCCAAGAGTACTCCAAAGAAATTCCATCCCTCTAGTACATGTGGAACCCTCCCTTAATCAACCTCTAAAGTTTCGAAAATTCAGTAAAAATACACTAATTTCAAGTCAACATTTTTTCACAGATTATGACAAAACTTCTTGCCAAAAGTACCCCGAAAAAGTTAAGTCCCTCTACCGCATGTAGAACCCTCCCTTAATAAACCACTAAAGTTTCAAAAATTCAGCAAAAATACACTAATAAGAAAAGTCAAAATTTTTTCACTGATTATAGCAACATTTCATGCGACAAGTACCTGAAAAAGGTTTCACCCCTCTAGTACATGTGGAACCCTCCCTTAATCAACCACTAAAGTTTCAAAAATTCAGTAAAAATACACTAATTTGAAGAGTCAAAATTTTTTCACTGATTATGACAAAATTTCTTGCCAAAAGTACCCTCAAGAAGTTTCATCCCTCTAGCGCATGTGGAACCCTCCCTCAATCAACCCCTAAAGTTTCAAAATTTCAGTAAAAATACACTATTTAGAAAAGTCAATATTTTTTCACAGATACAATAACACATGCAACATTTCATGTGAAAAGTACCTGAAAAAAGATTCATCCCTCTAGCACATGTGGAACCCTCTCTTAATTAACCCCTAAAGTTTCAAAAATTCAGTAAAAATACACTAATTCGAAAAGTCAAAATTTTTTCACTGATTATAGCAACGTTTCATGCGAAAAGTACCTGAAAAAGGTTTCACCCCTCTTAGTACATGTGAAACCCTCCCTTAATCAACCCCTAAAGTTAAAAAAATTCAGTAAAAAAACACTGATTTGAAAAGTCAAAATTTCTTCACTGATTGTGACAAATTTCTTGTCAAAAGTACCCCGAAAAAGTTTCATCCCTCTAGCGCATGTGGAATCCTCTCTTAATTAACCCCTGCAGTTTCAAAAATTCAGTAAAAATACACTAATTTAAAAAGTCGAAATTTTTTTACAGATTATAGCAGAATTTCATGCGAAAAGTACCCCAAAAAAGTTTCATCCCTCTCGCACATGTGGCACCCTCCCTTAATTCACCCCTAAGGTTTAAAAATTCAGTAAAAATACACTAATTTGAAAAGTCGAAATTTTTTCACAGATTGTAGCAACATTTCATGCGAAAAGTACCCCAAAAAAGTTTCATCCTTCTCGCACATGTGGCACCTCTCTCTGAATTCACCCCTAAGGTTTACAAAAAACGAAAAAAACGAAAATTAAATTTTTGAAAAGTCAAAATTTGTTCACTGATTATGGCAGGATTTCTTGCCAAAAGTACCCAAAAAAAGTTACATCTCACTAGCACATGTGGAACCCTCCCTTAATCAACCCGAAATGTTTCAAAAATTCAGTAAAAATACACTAGTTTGAAAAGTTAAAATTTTTTCACAGATTATAGCAACATTTCATGCGAAAAGTACCTGAAAAAAGTTTCATCTCTCTGGCACATGTGGCACCCTCCCTTAATTTACCCCTAAGGATTCTAAAAAACAAAAAAGCAAAAAATAAAATGTTTGGAAAGTCGAAATATTTTTATTGATTATGACAGAAATTCATGCCAAAATAGTCCTCAAATAGTCCTCTGGCGTGTTCAATTTTTTTAATTTTCAAAATTCACTGTAGTGCAGGTGCTACCGTCCAGCACCTTCACCCAAATGTTGATGTTTTGAAAAAAATAAAAGAGCCCAAAAATCAGCAATAATGCCAAAAAATAGCACAAACATAGAACGAAATTCCGGCATGAAGAAAATGTTCAAATTTCGTTGTGAGGGTGCTAGCGACAAAATTGTTCATTTGAACGATATGACTTTTTATCTCTGAATGAATGTGTTTTCAGTTTGACTTTGAAGACGGTTCTCAAAGCACCTGCGGCTTTTACGATTGCATTCTCATTGCGTCAATTGCGCTTTGCGTTCAACAATTAGTTTAGCTTATTCATAATTTTTCGTCATGATCGAAATAAACAGCTTCAGACCAAGGTGTAATTTCACAGTCAATCGTGCAATATTATTATAATATCTTGTTTTCGTTATTTATAGAAGTTTTCTTAATTTTAGAGAAACGCAATAACGCATGATAGAATTTTGTTCTCAAATTAACACGAAAGCGATAAAAAGTTTGCGGTATCCTTCAGTTTTTGAAGAATATATTGTAAAATACTGAATTCTCCAATATTTTTTTCGAATTGCATATATAAGTAACTTCTGGAATATGTCATATTTCTCAAGAAATTTAAAATGTGTAGTGAGTTCGAAAAGATAGTAAAAATCATTGCACCGCATTTTTAAAAAATCCTCATATTATCTACTTGATTATTAATTATCTAGAACTTTTAAAGTTTGTGTCGCATTGAAAAATTCCATTAGGATAATTCGTGAATCTCATTGACATCTAGTGAAAATCATAATCATAATATGGATGTCTTTAAAAAAACTCATAGTTTTGAAAATGATCTAACTTTTTTGAAATCTGGGGTCGAATTGAACGATTTAATTAGAATATTTTCTTAATATATTCAATATCTAATAAAAATGTCTTAATCGGTTGAAAGAATAATTTTGATGTTTTTTGAAAATTTTGAAAAACACATAACTTTTTTAATTTTTATCGAATTCGAAAATGTCATGGCAATAATTTTCAAGTCTTTTTGTCATCTGTTGTTTACAAAATTTTTTAAAGCTATTAACAAAATTTTGTTCTGAGTTTTGAAATTGCAGTAATTTTTAAAATTTTGATTGAATTAACCTGGTTAACGAGTTTCGTGTTCATTTTGGGATCCTCAAAAAGTGTATCGAAGGATGATTCGATTTGTTGAATTTTGGAAAAGTGAGCGTGGCAATTACATTTAGGTAACCACCCGTATGGAAAAATTTCATGTCAGTCTAGTGTCAGGTCTGTCTTTATCTAGACCGTCTAGTCTGAAAAATCCGATCTGGCCCAGATATAGCGCTCGTCTGGTCCAGGTCTGGTGCTGATCAGCTTGCAAGTTGTATTACTCTAATCTTTTGATATTACACTAAAAGAGATAGAGGCGAAAGACCTTCATAGTAAACTCCATGGGAACCACGTACCTGAAGTTCTGAACATTCAAATGAACGAAATATGTTTTCCCAATTCTATTTCATCCATAAATATTGTTCCCACTACAATTTAAAATAATGTATTATACGTTTCTTTCAATAATCTATTATTTCCAATATACATGAACAAACATTTTAGCACTGGTTTTAGTTTACTAAGCCATCAGTAAAAAATTCCGTTCACATGAACGTTCAGAACTTCAAGCACATATGGAAACCCATGTAAGAACCTGCATGGGAAAGGGAATCTATATATGGGATTCTATATAGATTATATGGTGCCAAAACTTCATCTCGAAATAGAATTTCTTTTTTCACGTTTTGCAAGCATCCCGCAGTATTTTTTCCCCCTATTTTATGTGCAATAAATAATTACTTTCTTTCAAACCTCATTTTTGCGAAATTCATTCTGATTTTTGTTGTTGTGTAGCAATTCATTTTCAGTAGTTAGGAAGAACATGATTTCAACGTCGCAAAAAAAAACTAGTAAAACAAGAAAGTTCAGAATGAGTTTCATGGAAGTAAGATTGAAAAGAAAGTAATTATTTATCGCACGTAAAATAGAAAAAAATACTAGGGGATGCTTGCAAAACGTGGAAAAAGCAATTGGAGATTTGGGACCCCAGAATCGCTAAAGGCTTCCACGTAGATTCCCTTTCCCATATAGATTTCTGCATGGGTTACCATGCAGTTTACTATGAAGAGCTTTCGCCTCTATCTCTTTCTGTGTAATATTAAAAGATAAGAGCTTGTAATAAAACTGAGAAACTTAATTTTCTTGAGAATTTTAAACAGACTTTCTTCTCTAGCAAGGTCTGAAAATATTACATTGAAAGTGGCAGAAATGAACTATTTTTGGAATATTTAATCCGCCGTCATCTTGAACTTTTGAAGAACTTCGAATTTCTTCCTCCACCACGCACATTACAATAATTTATGAGATCTTTGTATAGTGTTTAGTCATTTTTACTAAATGACTGTACAAAATGTTTTTTTTGACCGCCTCCTTCTCTCTCTCTCTCTCTCTCTCTCTTTATACATCCTCATACTCTTATTATATTCACACTTGGCCATCTTATAGATGTCCCAGTCCGAAGGCAATTTAGTTTTGTTCGATGTAGTCAGAGCCCTTCGCAGAAAATCCGCGGTCTGCTCTGACTCATCTATGGTACTATAGCTTGTGGAAAATTCCACAAGCCTACCTCTGAGTGCCTCTTTATATGAGTTCCAAAGTGTATTCCTGGGCTTCCTGATCTTTGAAACCACCGGTTTTCCTTGGTTG
This sequence comes from Melikaiella ostensackeni, assembly GCA_032362435.1. Classification (NCBI taxonomy): domain Eukaryota; kingdom Metazoa; phylum Arthropoda; class Insecta; order Hymenoptera; family Cynipidae; genus Melikaiella; species Melikaiella ostensackeni. Next base: position 13,693 of record JAUMHM010118026.1, on the reverse strand, counting down.
AACCGAAACAGGATATATTTGCGTCCAAAAGAGACTTCTCATCGGAGACTCTCCAGCACACTACCTTGCTCCTAAGTCCATCCGAGCATAAAGTTAAATCGAGAACCTCAGTCCTGTTTTTATTCTGGAACGTGGGAGTATCACTCCGATTCAAAATTTTCAGCTCAGTGCCCGCCAGGTATTCGATAAAGTCTCTCCCTCTGTCGTCGATGTTCGTGCTCCCCACACCGTACGATGTGAGCTTGCATCACAGCCTAACAGCAGAGGAATCCTGTTCTCCTGGCAGTGCTGAATTAGAGTCTCCACCTCTCTAGGAGGTGGGGTCCCTCGGCATCGCCCAGAAAATCAGCTGAGGCGATAAACACCTCTAGCCTCTTTCCAGTTCCGCCCTGAGTCTCACCTTAATAACTGTGGAGTCCTTGGAGCATAGCTTAGGTAGCAAGATTGCATCCATACCCTTGACGGCTATGCATGCCCTTGGTATTTTTTCGCGCGGCCCCTTATATATGTTGCCACACCCCGACAAGCCACTAATCTTTCCCCTGTATAACCAGGATTCCTGGAATAGGGCAAGCCCTTTTTGCACCACTGACATGCGTCTGGCTAGAATCGTCGAGGCGCCTTTGTTGTGGTGCAAATTAATCTGCATCATGGGGATTACCGTCTCAGCCATTGAAAGGCGAATGTGGGGCACCTCTTGACGCCTCTTGTCCCCCTACAGATCCCAGATGGGTCACCTGGAAGGTCATCCTACCAGCCCCTAAATAGGGTCGGTAATCTAGAGCCGCAAGGGCTCCGATCGTGGATTCGGGAAAGCCGACAACTAGGATCCAGCCCCTCCCTTTCGCCCTGGATCCCTACCTGTCGGAGTACACCTTCCATGAATCAGTTCGTAGAGTCGGGTTCTGGAAGCTTAAGCGCCTCAGAACGATCGACGGATCCTCAGGGGTACCGGGAATCAGTACGGTCACTCTGTGATACCTTTGCAGACATTCCGTCCCCTTGATCTCCAAGTTTAGTCCCTCCTTGAGCCTAAACATCGGAGTTCTCTCTATATCCAGTCTCGCGATCAGATATCTGCGGCTTCAACTACGCTACACCCTGTTCGGGGGAGTGTCTTGAAAGTCCTTCTTCCTCTTGCCTATAGAATAAGCCTGAGGAATTGCTCCAGATCAAGTTTATGCAGCCACTGGCCCCTGTGGGGAACCTTGGCTGCTGTTTGAGAGCCGCGTTTTGCGGTCTCTGCTCTTTTGTGCGCCGCTACGTCGCTTCCTCTTTACGGAGAGCCCCGATAGCTGCTCTTTGACCGTGTCAACAAAATTGTTGCCATCGCTGTCCGAAGTTCACACCGCTCTTGATGGACTGCTCCCTGAGGTGCCGTCCACCTTCGGTGTTGAGCTAGAAGAGGCACCCGGGACGGACCCCCATTGCTTTTATTTGTTTAGTTTCGGGTTTCATCCATTTTGATCCCACCAGTAGCTAGGGAAATAAAGAACACCCCTTGCAGAGTCCCGCTTGCATAGGGCGGGTCTAAATACTATGGGATTCGACCTAGTGTCCCAGAGTCTCCATTAGGTTATCTTCTCTGTGAGCCCGGCCTGTCCGCCTCTATTGAGGGGGGCACGCCGCGATTTCCAAGGATAAACTAGAGTTTGTCAGTTTCCCAGAGCAGCTACACTTCGCGGTGCACCCTTCTGGTTCACCTATTCCAGACTACATTCCGATGAGACTCTTAAGCAATCCCATGAGCTACAAGGTCCCGCGATTCCTACTGAGAGTTTTTGAACGATACTCTTTCAAAAAAATTCTTTCCCCTTACCTACCTATAGCTTCGCATCAAAAAATAACTATTCAAAACGCGAAAGTATATACAGTAACACTCTCATTTGGACATACAAAAATAATTTGCACAGGTGCAGATAAATGTACTATTCAACGGAATGCAACGCAAATAATGCTCACAGTGTTAGGACAAATAGAGGCACCACTCACCGACTGTCACGTGAACCTACTATTCACTCTACTGAACCTACAAAAACTTTGCAATGATAATGACATCCCTAGACCAAAATTTACATTCCTTCAAAACTGACATCATCACAAACCCACTATATACAGTAATATCAAAGACAGTTTGTATAAAAACATCAGGGATTGCAAACGACCCTATAATTGCCCAAAATCAAGCTGCCACTAAAATCATTCAAACGCTTACTCAGAACGTCATCCACTGGGAAGAACAAAATCAAAATATGCCTGAAATAAGATGATCGAACCTATATCAGAAAATACCAGTACCCGATTATACCTCCTACACCCTCAACCTCCCAGTCCATCAACCAAACATCGATACACTCGCAATCAAAACAAAGACACTTAACACCACTCGAAACCAACATGCAAACAAAGGACGAGCTCAAAGACAGCAAAAATGTCCTTGCTGTAGTTTTCCAAAGAACTTACAATCAAAACTATAAGAATAATAAATTTTCTCAACTCTCTGGATTATGCTATGAATACACGGCATCAGCAAGACTAGCTATTGAAAACTTGAATATTTCAACGTACTTCAAAATCAATTCGCAAAATTAACACGTTCATTACAAATTTCTTAGGCAATGTAACACACTTACCAGAAGAAGAAGATATGGTACATTTGAATATCCGAAATATCGTTTTCAATTATCTAGAAACAGGGTTCAAATCTCATAAGAACACTCACGTGATGAAAGCACCTTTTGAAAGTATAAACAAGAACTTCGATGAATTAAATAAAACAATTATCACATGGGCCATTTGGTCCCAATCAAATCCACCTTCTAGCGTAGATAATTATAGAGTGCATGCATCTAACTGGTTAATTCTTCTATATGTATTCACTTGGAAATACATAGAGACTTTAAAAGAAATATGCTCAACTCTAATTCTTGCACTAAATAAGGAATGGTCACCAACCTTAATCCCACTCTAAAATTACACTCAAATATTCTCAGATATACGCTTCCATTCCTCCAGTCAGTCAACGCAAGTTATGAGTACGATCTACATCGATAGTGTGCTTCGCTTTAATAAATATATGTCCTTGTATTTCCTCGTTTCACGATTTATTTCAACACAACTCTCAGATTAAGTAAAATAACTTTAACAGGTTATAGGCCCAGTTTACCGGCAGGGAGAGTTGTGTGAAAAGTAAAAATCGGATTTATTTTTTTTGAGCATTACGAGGCTCGGACGTGGCGGTAGCCATTGTGCGTCGTAGTGACTCAGCTTCGAGATGGCCGAAGAATTATCGGTACGAAGTGTGAAAAAGTTTGACGGTACAAACTTTTTAGGATGGAAATTCCAAATAAAAGCTCTACTTATATCAGGTGGAATACTTGATGTAGTAGACGGTACGAGAGTGAAGCCAGAAAACACTCAAACAGTACACCTGAAACAGTGGCAGAAAGACGATGCCAAGGCAATGTTTATCATCTCCTCATCGTTGGATTCAGAAAGACTGGAGCCATTGCTTGTTTGTAACAGTTCCAAGGAGATGTGGGACACGTTGTCTACAATTCATCAGCAATCAACGGCGTCAAACAAGCTGTTGCTAACCCAGAGGTTCCACGAGTACAAGATGGCGCCGGGAGATTCAATTGTGTCTCACATCTCGAAAGTACAAAACATGGCAGCTCAGTTGCTAGATCTTGGAGAATCAATATCAAATCTGACGATCATGGCAAAAATCTTGACTAGCTTGTCAAGTAAATACAGCACGTTACAAACGGCGTGGGACAGTGTGGACCCAGAACGTCAAACCCTAGAAAATCTTAAAACTCATCTTATAAGTGAGGAGATAAGACTTGGCTTAAACGACGAAGGAACAAGTGCATTTGTTGCCACTGGGCAGAAGGACAAAAAGTCGTCTGCACAGAAAAGTGAGAAAAACAAAAATGGTGGTAAACTGCGAAATGACATCGAGTGTTTTAAATGTCATAAAATGGGACATTTCGCGAGTCAGTGCAGAAAAAATAAACACGGTCAGAACGGCAAGAAAAATGACGAATCACGTGTTTGTGCTTTCATCGCGGGAAGAAAAATTCCCGGGTGGGAAAAGCCAAGCACTGCGCGAGTCAAAGCGTTACTGGAGCAAGACAAAAGTGAAGTATGACTCGGAGATAGTGGCGCGTCGAGACATCTAACTTACCGACGAGATTGGCTCGTGGAATATCGTTCATTTAAAACTCGTGAATCGGTACAACTAGGTGATAATGGTGAATGTGAAATAGTTGGTGAAGGCACAGTGATAGTGTTCAGACACATCAATGATGAATGGATCAAGACACGAATTGAACACGTCTTGTACGTACCACAGCTGAAAAAGAATTCATTTTCTTTGGGTGTATGTGACAAAAAAGGTTATACAGTCCAAATGAAAAGTGGCAATTTGACCGTCGAGAAAGATAACAAAGTGTACGCGTCGGGCACAATACAAGAAAACGGTGTGTGTCGTATGTTTTTTAAAGTAATCAAATCCGGCGAAAATGGTGAAGTAAATGCTATCACGACCAACTTACAGGTTTGGCACGAGCGCTTGGGGCACGTTAATAAGCGTGCCATACAGGATATGATACGAAAAGAACTAGTGACAGGTGCATCAGTAAATACAAATGAAGACTTCTTTCGTGATGCGTGTCAGTTAGGAAAGGTACACCGCCTGCCTTTTAAGAAAAACGTCGAAAAAGTATCAACGAAACCAGGTGAGTTCATTCACACGGATCTGTGCGGACCTACGTCGGTTGAATCTCTCGGTGGGGCAAACTATTTTCTAACACTCAAAGATGACGCGACGGGTTATCGATTTGTTTATTTTGTGAAACATAAATCAGTTTTTTTCGATAAATTCCGAGAATTTGAAAGTCATGTCAAGAAAAAATTTAATCGAGTAATAAAAGTTCTAAGGTCCGATAATGGGAAAGAATTTTCAAATAATAAAATGGACGAATACTTGGCCGAGCGCGAAAACAGAATCATAGTTGAATGCGCTCGTACTATGATTCTGGCCAAAAATTTACCATTATTTTTATGGGCAGAGGCTGTAAATGCAGCAGTATATGTCATCAACCGAACTGTCAATTCAGGTGGTGAGTCAACGCCATATGAAAAATGGATCGGAAAGAAACCAAGTATCGAGCATCTGCGAATTTTTGGTTCAAAGGCATTTGTTCATGTGCCCAAACAGTTTACAAAAAAGTTTGATGCACGTGCAACAAAAATGATTCTCGTTGGATACAGTGGAGATTCAGCGAACTACAGAGTCTACGATCCAGAAACAAATAAGGCAAAACTCTGTGCAAGAGGTTTCATGCAGGAGCATGGAATTGACTACTTTGAAACATACGCACCAGTGGTGCGGTATGACTCACTCAGAGTGTTCCTAGCAGCAGTAGTGTGCAGCAGTGTGCCTGCAGATCCAAATGTTGTTTCAAATCCAGTCGGGGAGAATGAAGAAAAATTAAGCAATGTGCCTTATCGTGAAGCAGTCGGCTCTCTTGTCTTTTTAGCGTCAGTATCGAGACCAGATATCTCTTTTTCTGTAAACCAAGTGAGCCAGTTTTTATATAATCATAACCACGAGCATTGGCGTGCAGTAAAAAAAATCTTCGCATATTTAATTGGTACTGTCGATCATGGAATAATGTATAGAAGCGGCGGTAGCAATTTTGAATTGTGTGTTTATTAGAGAAAAAGTTGACTGTTGTGAGCTAGCTGTCAAATATATGTCAAGCGAAAATCAGCTGGCAGATATGTTTACAAAAGCATTGGCAAGAGACCGTCTAAGAAAGCTATGTAGTATGCTAAACATCAAACCATATCAGATGCTGTGACGCCGGTAGTGTTAATGTAAGTCATGCACATCTGATTTGTGTGTGTGAGTAAGACGCAAGCGCAATCCACGTCAGATTTGGGACTGAGGATCTCGCTTCCATTCTTCCAGTCAGTCAACGCAAGTTATGAGTACGATCTACATCGATAGTGTGCTTCGCTTTAATAAATATATATCCTTGTATTTCCTTGTTTCACAATTTATTTCAACACAACTCTCATATTAAGTAAAATAACTTTATCAAGATTTATATAATTAGGCAAATTAATTGGTTCAATTCCCGAGTTTCCATTAGGCAGCCCAGAACTCCTTCAAATGAGGCGAACCCAGAGCGAAAGTTTGATTCGCGAAATTTATATATAAACAACCCAGGACCCTCTCAAATGAGGAGAACCCGAAAGCCTTTATTTAATTAGGAGAATTTATTTTTTTAATCCGCGAGTTTTACGGTAAGGAATGTTAAGCCTTGGAGATGAGACGAGCAGAGAGGAATTTTTAAAAGAAATTATTTTTAAATAAAAAAATTGATGTAGTTTGATTTATAATATTGGATGTTGATTTTTGACTTTAGGGTCACAATAAATAATACAATTAATGTTTAATTGAACGAAATGTTTCGGCGCACAATGGTGGCCTTCATCAGCGGTTATTGTTTATTCTTGGGAAATTGGTAAATGCGTATGCATTAAGACAGAATGAATTGAAGAACAGTTCTTTGTGGACGTCTATTTCACTGTGTTATTAAGTTTATTAACATAAAATATAAACTTTGCAAATTATTGCTGCTGGTCTATGGTCGTCTGGGAAGAGAGGCTGATAGGAGTTGCACTTATTTCTGGTAAAACTAATGAAATGAATTGATAATCACATTAACGATTTCTTATGACTAACAGATTCTATGATCCGGGCTAGAGATAAAACAAAAAAGAAATTCGCGTCACGAACTCGATTCTTCCACCGCAGAGGACTTTACCGAAAACGGACGTTACCGGTTCACCGCCAGGGCCCAAATTATATCAAGCTTGACATTGGGTGAAACCGTCGACCCAGATTCTGAAATCACTTAAAGCCTGATCTACAGGAAGAGAAACAAGTCGCGAAGAAGAACTACTTGTCGGAAGTAACTCCAGGATTCAACTGATTTTGGATTTGATAGATCTGAAGTTCCAAGCTCGATCATTTCCGAAAAGGCACCCTGAGAGTCTGTCCATCAGAAACATCTTGCCCAATCAGAAGGAAATTAGATCGTTGAGAGAAGTGGAGTCGTGGGAGGAAGAGGGACTTGCGCTGTCTTCCAAGATTTTGTGTTTGGGTCCTGATTCCCGTTACCTGGGGACGATGGCTCGTTGTAACCCTTTGTGAAATCCCCAAGGATATGTATGACCATGACGTCTACTTTCGTCACATTATTGGTTTAATAGCTTGTTTGTCTATGCGAGACTCTAGGTGCAAGGAAGGTGCCAATTAGTCCCCAGAGTAATTCAAAAGATTTGGATTTCTTGAAGATGTTTCATATCTTCATTGCGGAAACTTGATTTAGGAAAGAAAAAGTGTATTCAAGGTAATTTAACGATTCGGGTGAACAGCCCTGGATTCCTCATCTGGCGACTATCGGCGTAAGTTATAAATAAAATTGTAAATTGAAGTAATTCTGAGGGGTTTGAAATTTGAAGGAGACGGGGTAGCGAAGCATTCAATATTCCTGGTCTTAATTATTCTTGACGTCTTAAAAAATGACCCTCGAAAGAAACGAAGGTAAAAAAAGGCCGCCAAATATTACCTTGCAACACCATTCACTGACAAAAAACTCAATGATGAAAAGCAATAATGTTTCACATGCAAATGCTTTGAAATCAATAGGTACCGCCGAAAAGTGTTCATAAATATAGGCATTTAAGAATACTCCAAATTTCTCATAAATCAATATTTACGCTAAAGAAATAAATTACACACTTAAAGAAATTAATATAACTTTTCAAATATTAATATACGATACATTTTTAATAGTAATATCCAACAAGTATAGTAAATGTGTCATTACACACATTTCTTGAAAATGCACATTTGGCGGTCCTGTTTTTATAGTGTGACGAGTTCCGTTTTTGTAGAACGTAACATATCACGAGCTGATAATCAATCAATCAATTTACCAACAGAGTAAGCAACAAGCGATAAATACTTTTACGTTCGGCCATACTCAAGTCAAGCGCACCAGTAGCAGTAGCACCGGAGTGGGGACTCGCCAGGCCACCAGTGGGGAAAGCACATAAGCAGCCGCTCTGAACCAAATAGCGCGTCTTTCCCTGCGATGCGTCACACGTCTGGCCAGCTCTCTTCTAGACGAACGGCGGTTCCCTCTGAGAGAATCTCCAAATAATTATGCTTTGCGTTTAGACGCACTTAGTTTCAGATAGACAGAAAGGATGTGTAGCCCACTTGAATCTTACTCTAAATAAGAGAAGATTCGCCTTTGAATTAGCTTTACGTGAGGTTTGCGGATTTGTGTATACGAAAACCGTTCCTTATCTTGCACAGACGGCCATGTGCTCCAGCTCACTGCAAATATCGATTTTCTTTCTTCACGCGTCTCGCCAATCGAAAGGGTACGCGTGACGTCACACGGCAGTTCATGCTTCTAGGTATTTCACGTCATTTCCCGTGAAAGTAGTCGGGAATTCGGCGTAAGAAAAACACCGGAATTAAAACAGTACTGCATTAAATTTCTATATGTAATTCTTTTGAAGAGTGAAAATAGTATGTTACCTTTGGAAGCTTTCTGTCCTTTAACTCAATAAGAGCAGTGCTCATTTAGTTAAACACTTTTTCTTTTTTCAGTTATCTCTACCTTACACTAAGTTTTCTGGGAAAATCAACAATTTAGAAAAGAGCAAATTGTAACAGATACCTCATTTCCTTCTGAAAACTTTATTGTTATCAAGTTCGGGTCGTCAGTAGATAATTGGAAAATGAAAGAAACCTTCAGTGAACGTTTGAGGCCTGCGTCCGTTACAGTTACAGTCGACTATTCAGGTACCCAAAACAAGGTTGAGTTTATGACGGCTGTTACAAATTGTCCACCTGTAGAACCCTTAGCCGATGTTCAACTTAAGTTTGTCATTTTTGATCAGTTTTTCATCCTTTTTTTAAATGTTAATCAAAGGTTTAATTAAATTTTCTTTTAGAAATCTGTTTTCAATATTCTCAAAAACTCGTCTTAAAAATTTCAAGTTACACAAGCATATCTAAGGCTTGCAAAGAGCCTCAAAATATTGTATTTTCATGCAAGTTTAGATATGCCTACAATTTTCATATAATATTTTTCAGTAATGAAGATTTGATAAATGCAAAATTCACTGATAAGCGAACAAGCATACAATAGGTAAAATGAATTGATTTACAATTTCTTGACCAAAACAAAAGAAGTAAGAATGAAGAGTGAAGGCGCATAAGAGGGCAATCCGGAAAAATCGAATTTTACAGGATTGACGAAAAATATTTTCTCAATCTTCTTTCGCAATTTGAGAATAGAATAAAGACTTGCTTCCAACTTGGTTTCTATATATTTAGTGTATGAATGGAATAAAATCAAACTTACTTCAAAATAATCACTCAGTATTGAAAAAGCTGGATAATAAGTTGCAATTTCAGATGAACGCGCCTGACGACAGAGATTTAACGTCCATAAAAATAGTAATTCAAAATTTTTCAATTGAACAAAAACTTGCTCCCAAGACATTGAAGTAATAAATTTAATAAACAAAAAATGTCTCTAAAAAGTTACGTGGTTTCCGATGAATAATATAAAAATATAGTGTTTCGAAATTGCGTCGGATATGTTTTTCAAGTTTGCAAGTTTCTACGTCTATAACATTGAACGCATAGGCTTATCCTACACTATATAAAAGAAAATCATACTGACCTACAAACACATTTGATAAATCCTAGCAATTTCATATTCAAAATAGTACCCGCTGGACAGTGGTTTACGCTAAAAACGTCGCAGAAAGCTGAGAGAAAGAAAATCCACATTCGTAGAGAAGAATGAGGACATAAGGCGAACACGTGATCGTACGCTCGCGTGGGAAAGGAAGGCAGTCTGACAAGAGCAGGGTTTGATTTGGTTCGTCAAATCGGTCTCAGCACTCACTAGGAGTTGGTCATTCGGGTTTTCCGCTCTAGAGGAGAGCATTGTTCGTGGTGATAGGCTTGCCGTCTCTGACGCATTATAGTATTGTGGGACATTTCAGTGTGCAAAGTGTAGCGATTTTTGGTTTATTTCGTACAAAGTGGTAACGTCCTTTATACGAAATCTCTTGATCACTAAATTAATCCTTTTAATTATGATTTGTGTATTTTTGATCAATATTTTATTCCACATGTAATTAGGCAAAAGATGTGCAACGTTCTAGGGGGTAACTGCGATTACCACTGGGCTCGCCAGAATTCTTTGTCTATTTACGGAACAATCTGAATACATTACACTTTTCTTTGACGAAACGCGTCTCTCCTAGGGCTAGTAAGGATGTGGCGTGTATTCATTTTCGAATCGGCTTATTTGATTCGATCGACCCACCAATCAAATGTCAAAAAACCGACATTCGATACGTGCTACCGTTGGATCAGTTGTTTTTTATTTGATCGGCCCGTCCATCGAAAGTCAAAAAACCGACATTTGATTCGTGCTATCGCCGGTTTTTTCGATTTGATCGATCCGTCGATCAAATGTAAAAAAACCGACATTCGAGGCGTGCTACTGTCGGATCGTTTTTTTCGATTCGATCGGTCCGTCAATCGAATGTCAAAAAACCGACATTCGAGGCGTGCTACTGTCGGATCAGCTTTTTCGATTCGATCAGCTTATCCATCGAATATCAAAAAACCGACATTCAATGCGTCATCGAATCGGTTTTTCGATTCGATCAGCCCGTGCGTGGGAAAATCCGATATCCGATGTGCCTTACATTGAATCGGTTTTTTACTTTCTTTCAATTTAGTGACCATAGTCCATCAATAAGCCGAAGCAAGTCGTTAGTTTCCGTAAATAAATTAATAAACAATCAAAATGTTAAAATTGATTGAAGAATCATGAAACGTAATTTGTCTTCAATTAAATAACTTCTGCAATAAAAAAAAATTATATATGTCTATAAAATGAATATTTTTTAAAAGCTTAAATAAATATGCTCCGAATTCTTGTACCTATTATTTTCACAAGTGACTGAAACTTAATCAAACCAAATTTTGTTCATATACTCTGCACAGCTGAATTAATAAGTGCATATTCATAAAGTAATGTAAAATTAAAAGTAGCAGTAAACTTGTTACTTATTCCGATAGAAATTTTCTGCGGAAGTAAATTAATAACAATCCCACTGAGAACCAGTAGTTTTTTTCTTACTCATGATTAGTAGAAATACTTACAAAATCAATCAAAATGACTTACAATATTTCATTACTTAACTCTTACTCATTCAGATGTAGAAAGTGTATAATATTTATTGCAGGAATTTTAATACTTCTACATATCTCAAACATTCAAACGATGAAGGCGTTCTAAAATTTGAAAGAAAACCAATAAAATATTTTTAAACATTCTATGCTAGCGAAAATAGCGTGCTTATAACATGTTTCTTATTATAATTATCTATATATCAAATTAGAATATACGTTCAAATTTAAAGTACTATAAAATATAATGAATAATAATCATAAATTAAAATAGATATCAAAATAGCTACATCGGCTTTCATACAATTTTAATTTTAATCGGCGACTTATTTAACTTCAAATGTTTATAGTTTATTATCATGAAATTTTGAACATCTTTTTAAAATAGGTCTATCTTGAAGATTTACAACTGAAAATTCTTCAATGTTGAATGTGTATAACTGTACAATTAAAAATGATCCACTTTTGAGTGTTTCTTTTTGTTTTGAATAGTTCGATTTTGTAGATTAACAATTGAAAACTCTTGTATTTCAAAGGCGTGAAAATGAAAATGTTTAAATTTCGCTGATTTTGAAGATTAAAAGTCAAGAGTTTTCAATTCTAGATCTACAAATTTAAAAAAATTCAAATGCAAGTCATAAAAATTACAGAATTTTCAATTCCACAACTTAAAACTTACATCATTTTTAATTGTAGATTTTCAAATTTGAAAACTTTTCAATTGCAAGACATGCAAGTCATCAAAATTACAGATTTTTTAATTCTAAAACTTAAAACTTGCATAATTTTCAATATGTATAATTTAAAGGTATGTTATTTTGAACGTTTTTTTTTAATAGTTCAATTTTGAATATTTACAATTGAAAATTCTTGAAAACTTTCCAATTCTCAATACTTAAATTATACTATAAAACGACTTTAAAAAAATGATTATAAATTATAATGATATTTTCGGAAATTTTTCTCTCAAAACTTAATTAAACAGAAAAATCGTTTATTTTTCGAAAAGGGCCAGATCGATTATTTTAAACTTGGTCTTAAATTGTTTGTAGGATGTCAAGGAACTGTAATCAAGAACAAAATCCCATCTGCAAATAACTTTCAGTTAAAAGAGGTTAAAATCAGTTAAAATCGGTTCCACTTTTCTTTTTATAATATTGTACAAAAATATGATAGGATACAAATTTCAATCCAATACTATAAAAATTAATGGAAATTTGAAGTACATATATTTTATATTACATGAAATTTCCCATTTTACAATTATTAATCCAAATGCCACAAATGTAGAATACAAATTTAAAAAAAAACGGTTATTTGACGAAAAACATTACAATAAAGCTAGGGTAATAAGTAATAACACCAATATTGGGCTACCCTTCTGTAGTGGGTCTGCCCCTTTAATTATGACTTGAGAATATTAAATAAGAAAATAAATATCATAAACCTGGGGTATACTTCCGAAAAGGTCACCCAAGAATATTGATTTGATACTTGGCCTAGGGGTTCCTTTTAGACCCTAGTTGAACGCACTAAAAGCATTGTTGGCGCAGATCAACATAAATTAAGTTATTAATAATTTTAACTTTTTTTAAAAAATTAGTTTTTTTTTAAATCTCGAAAAATATTGATTTTGGAGAAAATGTTGCTCACGAAAGTTGTAGATCTTGTCAAAAGACATTTTTTAAGTATTTATACTTTTTTCCTAAAATTAATATTTTTCGAGATTTTAAAAAGGAACTAATTTCTAAGAAGAAGTCAAAATTATTAATAACCTAATTTATATTGTTTTGCGCAAAAAATCCTTTTAGTGCGTTCAACTAGGGTCTAAAAGGAACCCCTAGGCCAAGTATCAAGTCAACATTCTCTTTTCGGACGTATATCCTAAGCCTGTACAGCCTGCAAAAAAAACATTTTACAGACCTTCAGCTCAATAGCATCTAGGAAGTTATTATTACTATTTATTATGTAATCGTGTAACAAATTTTAATTAAAAAAGTAAAAATTAACGACACGTTTCTGTTTATTGCTGGACTATCTACATATATATAAATTGGTCAAACAAACACCACAGGGTCCCCCTGGAAGCGACTGCAATCCATGAAAATGACACCGGCTCCCAGTAGAACCACGATAAATCACACCCATGGCCAAGCCTCACAACCGTGAAATGGGCGGCCACAGGGTACGGTGAAATCACGATGAAGGACCAGCAAAACCATCGTGAGTCCTAAGGACACGGAGCGACCCAAGAATGACAGCTCTGCATCCATCTCGCAAGTGCTTTGGCATTTTTCTAGCACGCGGGTATGGCTTCGAGGTTACGAACCAGTGATGGTTTAGCACCTCCGAGAGCACCGATGACAAGGACAATCA
>JAUMHM010117921.1:0-20397 GCA_032362435.1 Melikaiella ostensackeni | reverse complement strand
GATACCTCAACCAAAACAGATCAAATTTCAACCAAACAGTTGCATTAGAGTTGCAGTTACCGCTAAATCCGAATCCGTGCTCGGAATTCCACCATCAGGTCTTGTTTTTTTTTCTAATTTTAATAAACATTTTTTTTAGACATTTTTCATAATCAAAAACATATTATAAGAAACCGCGAATTAGTTTTGCAATTACGACCGTGAATTCGGATTCAGCGGCAAAAAATACAAAGAAATTGTCTAGTTTGGTCCGCTGGGCTAAACACTTTGCGGTGCGGGAGGGGCTGCACAAAGTTCAAGACCCTAATACTCCGCCGGAAAAAAGTGGATGTTCCGGCTGACCAGACTAGTCAATTCTTATGGCTTTTGAGCCGCAAGAATCCGATCCGTGGTCGGAATTTCACCATCAGATATTGTTTTTTTCTGACCTCAAAAAACTGATTTTTTTCGACATTTTTCATAATTAGAAACATGTTTTTAAAAAAAGCGAGTTAGTTTTGCAATTATGACCGTGAACTTCAGATCTTGAACTCTGTACAGCCTCCTCCCGCACCGCAAAGTGGTTGGCCCAGCGGGCCAAACTAGACAATTTCTTTATATTTCTTGCCGCTGAATCCGAATTCACAGTCATAATTGCAAAACCAACTCGCGTTTTTTTAAAACATGTTTTTAATTATGAAAAATATCGAAAAAAAAGAAGTTTTTTGAGGTTAGAAAAAAAACAAGACCTAATGGTGGAATTTCGACCAAGGATTCAGATTCAGCGACTCGAAATCCATAGGAATTAACTAGTCTAGTCCGTCGAACTCTCACTTTTTTCGTGGGGCTGTGTGAATAAACCAAAAAGACGAATTTTCAACAAAACAGTTGAATTTTCAACCAAAAAGATGAATTTTCAACTAAGAAGATTAATTTTCTACCAGAAAAGACGAATTTTCAACAAAATACATGAATTCTCTACCAAATAGTTGAATTTTCAATTAAAAAAGATCAATATTCAACCAAAAATAGAATAGTTGAATTTTTAGTTGCAAAAATTAATTACGAACCAAAAAAGACGAGTTGTCAACAAAATAGATGAATTTTCAACTTAAAACGATACATTTTCAACCAAAAATGGAATAGTTAAATTTTCTATAGAAAAAATTATTTTTCTAAGAAGAAAGATGAATTCTCAACGAAAAATGTAATAATTGATATTTCAACCGAAAAAGATTTTAGTTTTAAATTAGAAACAGTTGAATTTAACCAAAAACGAATTTTCAACAAAAGAGTTGAATTTCCAGTCAAGAGAAAAAAAAATCAACCAGATTGTTGAAATTTCAAGGCAAAAAAACGAAGTTTTCACAAAACAGTTGATTTTAAAAAAAAAGTTGATTTTTCAACAAAAAAGTGAATTTTTCAAGAAAAAAGTTAATTTTCAACCAATTAGTTAAATTTTCTACCAAAGTACTTAAATTTAAACCCAAAAAGATGATTTTTAACCCAAAAAGATGATTTTTCAACAATTCAGTTGAATTTTTAACTAGAATAATTAAATTTTGAGTTAAAGAAATTAATTTTTACCCATGAAAAATGAATATTCAACTCTGAAATTAACTTTTTTTCTCTTTGTGAAAGTGTTTCTATAGATTTTCGAAATTTTTGAATTCCAGGGCGTGTGTAAAATGCAAATTTCCCTATATTGGGCTATAAATCTGTATGGCTATCTGCCGCACAATGTCGATGGTGATAACGAAAAAAATGTAACTAGTTACCAATTCCTTACTTATTCACAAAATTAACTTCGCTACCACTGTTCTTACCAAAAAAATGTAAATAGTTACAGTAACTAATTAAAAAGAACTAGTTGTTTCCCATCAATGATAAATATACCCTAGACATCCTTATAATTCATTTTGAAATAGATTTTTTTAAAATTATATAACAAATTGTAACTCGTGGTTACGACCAGGGCCTAAAATTTTGTGTAGTCCGAAATGATAAAGTGTGCAGTGGAAAATTAACTTTATTTTTTAAACAAAATTTCCAGTTTTCTAACCTAATATTTGGAACAAAGTGTTTACACTGTCGGTACAGGTAAAAAAAATCTTTACCGGCACCAGTGGAAAAAATTTTTGTCGGTAACAGTAAAATCTTTTTTTGTCCGCCGTACACCGAAAATAAGCCTTATCGGTGTCGTTTTGCGTGCGGAAAGTTGATTTTTCCGCACTAGTGCGGTAAACGTGTAACTCGTTAAACCCTACAAGCTACGCCACCAAGCGTTTTTTACCTTCTATATGTTTTTTCAACATATTTTTTGTATTTCGTTAATTTCAAATTTACACCGACTCGGCTTACTTTCGGTATACAGCGAACAAAAAATATCGTTCGTATCACGTGCGGAAAGGCGTGTTTTAACGCGCGAGCGAGTCGCGACTCGCTCTTGCGTTAAAATACGCTTTTCCGCACTTGATACGAAATATACTATTTTTTTACCGGTTCCATTGAAAAAGAAAATTTGTTGGTTTTTCAAAAAGCATTTTTAAGCATAACAAAGGGTTCATTTACTAATTGTCAGTAAATAATAACGAAGTGTCACTTCGCCCAAAAATTCGGAATGACTATACCCAAAAATTAAGAAAATTGCTACCGTATTTTGGGGGAGATTACAATATCCGTAGCTCTCAAGCTTGCAGACAGTTTCCAATACGATTTTTAGCTAGATAAACGAATCCGAAATTGTCAAATCGATATCTTCATTAATTTTCGAGACGTCGATTTTTTATTATTAAAACTATTTTATTTATTTTTCAATTGATAGTAAATTAATGGTGGTTATTTTGTACCACTAGTCGTAGGTTGACAGGAATTGGTGATTATTTTGCCACACCCCCTCTCTCTTTCCAAGCTGCGCTCCAATGAATTGGTGATAATTTTGTTACACACCCTTTCCCTTTTCAAGATCCCCCACTCTAAAGAATCAGTGATAATTTTATTATACCTCTTACCTCTTCCCAATAATTCTGTCACACTCTCGCTCCCTTTCCAGAAAAATAAAATAACCTTTAAAAGGAACCCCTCTTCAAGTTTTTGAACAATTAGAATATTTCGTCGAAGGCGGGAAGGCATCCCTGTTACTGGTCACAAAAACAGTGTTTAGGTTACACCGCTGCCCCTCCCAGTGTCTCGTAGGGAGGAGGGGCATCTCTGTGACTGGTGACTAAATTAATTTAAGTTACACCGCTATCCCTTTCCAATGTCTCGTGGGAGGCGGGTAGGCATCTCTGTGACTGGTCACAGAAACAATGTTTAGGTTACCCCGCTGCCCCTTTCCAGTGTCTCGTGGGGGGGGGGGCATCCCTGTGCCTGGTCACAGAAATTATTTAGGTTACACCGCCAACTCTTCCCAATGTCAACGGAAATTTGATTTATGGAATTACTTTCCTTTTTAAAAATTTCGTGTCGTCTCATAATTATCTTAATGAAAATATGATGAAAACAACGCTAAACTAGTTTTTGGTTCGTATCGGTAAACATTTTTTGGTCGGTACTGGTAAAAAAATTATTTACCGGTACTGGTAGTGCGTATACATTATTTTATTATTATTATTATTATTATTATTATTATTATTATTATCCCATTAGGCCAAATCTTTTTCGGAGTAAGCGTAACTCGTCGGTTCTAGCCTCGTTATACTACTGGGGATCAAGGAATTTATATGGTGAGGGTATGTGTAGGATGGGATGTGTAGGAGAGCGGATAGGTTTTAGATCAATCTAGAAATCGCGTGTTGTTCATTCAAACAACACACTCGTCCCACAACACCGCTCCGACACGGGTCGCAGATCAATCTCTCTAGCAATCACCCAACGCGAAGAGCTTCACAAAGCCATTATACTAATCCACTGAGAAAATCCCTTCACGCGGGCCCATTAGTATCCAAAATCTTCTGTTTCAGACATCACTCTTCTTCTTATGAACAATTGTCCTCCATACATCCCTATCCTCGCATACATCTTTTGCTTCCGTTACATCCATACCTCATTTCATGCACGCTCTTGTGTTTCTGCGATTCCTTATATTCCTTCGCTTCAGAGTCTCATTCAGACATTCCAACCATTCTTTCTCTGGTCTACCTCTGGGTACGCTACCACTCTACCTAAATACACTTGATTCGTTAAACGTCCTTCATCCATTCTCTCAACATGACCAAACCATCTCAGCAAATTCCTTTCACTCTTGTCAAACAATGTTTCCTCTACATCACACTCTTTGAGAACCCACTCATTACTGATTTTTTCCATTAGAGTTTTACCGCACATAAGCCGCAAGAACTACAGTTCTTGCCAACCGCGTTCACTTTACTCCTATTCTTTTCTTGATACGTTCAGGTATTCTCCTGTATTTTATACCGCACTAAATCCTCACTTGGTGGGCTGCGACCTTGAAAGAGCAATAAATTGGCCCTAGCCTAAAAATTCATACATCTTTATTGGCTGCACATTCCACTTGCACGACTATATCGCGGTCGAATCTCACATATACTGGTTTAATCGCATTATTCGCATTTTCGAAAATGCTTGAAGGAATAATCGCACTCCGAAAAATATAAAGCATGCTCTAACTTGAAGAATCACATTCCTATGTCTCAGCATGACCAAATCATCTCAGCAAATTTCTTTCACTCTTGTCAACCAATGTTTCTTCTACACCACATTCTTTGAAAACCTGCGTACACAACCTCTTTTAAAAATATTAAAAATAAACTTCAATGTTGATTTAAGCTATTATTCATTTAGTCTATAAATTATCAAAATTCCTATTTATTTATCGCAGGCTGCATAATCCTTCCCCTATTCTAACTTTTTTGTTGAAAATTCCAATTTTCGGGCTGGAAATTCTACTATGATGTAGAAAGTTCGTCTCTTTGGCTTCAAAATTTAACAATTTCATTGACATTTTTTTTTTCTCAACTGAAAAATCTTTTTTCTTTAAAGTTCAACTTTTGTTGAAAATTCGTCTGTTTGGCTTTAAAATTCAACAGATTGGTTGGAATTTTTTTAAACTGAAAACTCTTTTTTGGTTGAAAATTCAAATCTTTTGTTGAAAATTGAACTATTTTGGTAGAGAATTGAACTATTTGGTTGAAAATTATCTTTTTTTGTCGAAAATTCCTATTTTCGGGTTCAAAATTCACCTGTTTTGTAGAGAATTCGTCTTTTTGGGTTGAAAATTCAACCATTTGATTGACATTTTTTTTTTTAAATGAAAAACCTTTCTTGGCAGGAAATTCATCTTTTTAGTTGAAAATTCAACTATTTGCTTAAAAATTCATCTATTTTATTGAAAATGCAACATTTTTTACCTGAAATTTTAGAAATTTGAAGCGTTTCAAATTGCATTTAATATAGTACCTACATTCATTTCATTTAAAACAATTTATTCCCCTATTTTCATGAAATATGTCCATATTTCCCCTGTTTTTAGAGCATTCTTTGGCCTGTGAAACCTGTTACCGATATAGTTGAAAGAATGTTTTTTTTAGCGATGACAATATTTTACAATTATTTTGAAAGAATGCCACTAGTGCTACTATTTTCTCGTAATTGACCGCTAATGCCACTATTTCTTCATTTTCCCTTTAAAAATATTTTCCAATTTATTTGCCGATTGGCTAAAATAATATGCCTACCATCTCAAGTAAAAAAATATAGACCGAAAAATGCAAAAATTAATTTTAAATATTTTAATTTCATCTACTCTATATTTTAAAAGCTTCGTATTGTACGACATTTTCGACTTTTTGGAGATAAATGTTTCAAAATTATACCATCTTCATTTTTAAATCTTATTGATTGAAAATATTAAAGGCGAAAACATCCGAAATCGAATAATTTCAAATTCGATTATTAGAAAGTGAACAAAATTATATTTCAATCGTGCGGTTTCAAGGTATAATTTCCAAATAAAAGCCTCAATTGGCGACATATTTTAAACTCAATATCGTTCAAAAATTAATTGTATATCTTTTGAAAACCCTAATTGGGTAGTTTTTGTTTGTTGTACAAAATTAGAAATTAGAACTTTTGTGTGATTTATATTTTTCATGAAGCCCACTAGTAAGTAAAATTAAAAATGCTCAATGATTTCGAAAAATATCAAAAAATTTTCTTTCTAATTTTATCACCTTTTTATTTTTAATTTTTTTCGAGAAAGGTTATTTCGATAACAAAAATTAATACAAAAAAATGTATTTCACAGAGATCTACAACTTTTGTTTCAACCCCTTTTCAATACCACCAATAATTTTGAAGTAGATCAAGAGATACATGATTTTTCGGGGTTTCCCGGCAATTTCGGTAAAATTGATCAACAATTTTTTTTTACTCGGAACAAAAATTACACAGTTGCTTTCTATTTAAAAATGAAAAGAATAGGATGCCAGGGCCTTTTTTTTAAATTTGCATGTTAAGCTACGCTCTAGTCCACGCTGAAGCCCCATTAATAAAAAAAAAACCAGGAGACCATTCGAATCTCAGAAAAAATGTCTATTTCTTCCAATTTTGTTTCGGTATTCAAACTTTTTTCTACATTTAAAGTGGAATAATTCTGAATATAAAAGCGCTTAAAAGTTAAAATAAAAAATATTTAAAAATAGATACAGTATTGTTCTTTAAACATAATATGTCACTGAAATTATACTCTTTGAGCTTAGTACTTCAATCCAAATTCGAATCCATTTTTGGGAATCCTTTACATCTCATTCAGCTGGAAAAGAAAAGAAAAACCATTAAAATCATGAAGAGACATGGTAGGTTTCGACTAACTGCAACCCAAAAGTGCTTGCATATCCCGTTTTTTTTTGTTTGAACTTTATGGGATGTCTCACGATCCTTTTGAGCTCAAAAATAAAAAAATCGTGTTAGCCCTTTTTGAGAGAACTCTATTTTTGATTTTTCAAAAAGAGGTACATTTTTATGAGAATAAGTTTAAAAAATAAGTTATTTATTCTTTATTTTGTTTATATTCTCCCTTTTACGAGTTTGAGAGTCTTTAAAGAACCATTACAAGTTTTCTTATCGAAAATCCTTATATATCAACCATTTCTTACATATCGGCTTAACGACTATTCTTACTCCTAGGCGCTTGAGACCTTGCCCTACGCTTCCGTTTCCTCTTACCACTGCCAATCTAAAAATTGTAGCTCTATTTCACAACACTACTTCATTATTCTCCTTCTATAGGAGTCATTTTTTGGCTTTTCCCTACCCCGTGCAACCAGCTCTCTCTCTCTCAACTTTTCCAGCTTTTTCATCCATTCCTCACCCTGACCATTCCCATTCAAAATCCACTTTATTCTCTCTTCCATACTCTCCCCTCCACCTTCGTCACTTGTACACCTCTCTAACACATGTAAAAAATTTTCCCGAAAACTACCTACACGCTAACTTCAAACGTATGCCAAACCCAAATTAAGTGTCGGTTTCGGGTGAAGCTTGATACATGTTAGTTTGAAGAGTGGTATTTCAAAGTCATATACTACAAAGTTCATTTTTGCGCCATCTAGTGGGAAATGTACCTTACTTATCAGACGACCTCGTATCTCTTATCCTCTCTATAAAACCTTCATCTACCCCTCTCTCTCTCTCTCTCTCTTCAAGGCCTTCCACGGCACCCTTCTGTTCAAGGAGTCAAATGCTGCTTTAAAATCCACAAAAAGTGCAATTAGTTTTCCTTTCGTCCGCTCCAACTTCCTATTGACTAGAAAAAGTGTTCCAGAAGCTGAATATATTATGAGAACTGAAACCCTTCAATATTTTTGAAAAATAGTTTAAAAAAAGTGACAAAAAATTAATTTTTTGGAAATTGCTTCTTTCCAATTTATCCCAAGTCCCATGTACCTGTACAAAAATTAAAGTGTATGAAACTTCCTGTAAAACAAAAAAAAATCGAATGTTCTCTCTCTAAAAGTTTCGGAATTATGGCCCTCAGAAGTCGATTTTAAGCAAATAATTTAAACAAAACAAAAATAAAATTCTAGTTTTTGTATAATAATACTAACTTCCTATGCATCTCTGGTAAAAGTTGCCACTAGATTAATTAATGAAGATTCAATTTTGAGTAAATCTATAAAAACATTGCTCTATTTCTAATAGCGCCGAAATTATGGCCTTCTGGATATGATCCGCTTTTTATAAAATTTTGTTTAACATCAACTTTTAGAATAAAATTTCTCGTTTTCCAAAATAAACAATTTCCTGAGCATTGCAAGTGAATGTTGCCACCAAATAAATTAACGAAAACTAAATGTTCAGCAAATATAAAAAAATGCTCTAGATCTAATAGCACCGAAATTATGGCCATTTGAAAATTATCCTTTTTATGGAATTTTGCTGAACATATTTTTTTATTATTTCTCGTTTCTGGAGGATGAGACATATATTTAATAAAAGTTTTCAGTTCATAATTAAGTTAATTTAGCCTTTATTTGCTTGAAGCACAAGTTACAAAATATGGCATATTGTGGCATAGATGAAAAATGTAGCAACTTTTACCTGCAATGCTCATGAAATGAGTTATTTTGGAAAGAGAGAAATTTCATTTAAAAAATTGATGCTAAACAAAATTTTATAAAAAGGGTCATGTTCAGAAGGCCATACTTTCGGTGCTTCTTCAACTAGAGCAATGTTTTTTTTAGATCTACTCAAAATTGAGTCTTCTTTATTTAATTTACTGGCAATTGTTACTACAGATGCATATGAAATGAGTTATTTTGGGAAACGAGAAACTGTATTTAAAAAATTGATGTTAAACAAAATTTCATAAGAAGGGTCATATTTAGAAGACCATAATTTCGATGCTATTAGAGCTAGAGCAATGTTTTTTTTTAAACCTACTCAAAATTGAGTCTTCTTTAATCAATTTACTGGAAATTTTCACCAGAGATGCATAGGAAATAAGTTATTTTACCAAAACTACAATTTTTTACTTTGTTTAAATTATTCGCTCAAAATCGACTTCTGAGGGCCATATCTCCGAAACTTTTAGAGATAGAACATTCGATTTTTTATGTTTTATAGGAGTATTCATACACTTTAATTCTTGTACAGGTACTTAGGACTTGGGATCAACTGGGAGGAAGCAATTTTCAAAAAACTAATTTTTTTCCACTTTTTTCACCATTTTTCAAAAATATTGAAGGGTTTCAGTTCTCGCAAGATACTCAGCTACTGCAACATTTTTTTGGAATGTAAACTGAATGATTTAAGCCAATCAAATTCCACTTCTCACTTATTTGCAGACAAGTATGTTGATTAACCTCTTTAAAAAAATCAAAAATTGCGTTTTCTCAAAAAGGGCTCATGCGATTTTTCCTTTTTAGGCTCAGAATGATCGTGAGACATCCCAGAAGTTTACACAGGAAAAACTGGGACATGCAAGCCTTTTTGCGTTAAAGTCAGTTGAGACCCACCGTTGAGAGTAAGTCTCAAATAAAAAGAAGTAAAATTCAATTTTTAACTTACAAGATCTTCATCAATTTCCATCGTAGCTTCACTGATTTCACTGAAGAGATCTTCTTTTCTTTTCATCTCATTTTCAGCTTCTTCTGCCGCTCTCATCAACTCTTCATCAGTCTGCTGCGTTTCTTTTTCAATTTCTTCATTTTTCACTCCGTTTTCCGCTCCCTCTTTTTGTTTCTCAACCCTACTAAATCAAAAAATTCAATATTAAATTTCGTGTAATGAAAAAAATGATTTTGAGAAACAAGAGCTAAGAAATGTTTCAATAAATTATAAATAAAACGAGTAAAAATTAGAACAGATAATTACTTGGGTTTGACCCATGTTTTGAGTCTCTCTGCAACAGGTTTGCATTTTTCAATCAACGATTCTGGCGTGGAAATCAAATCCAAAAGAGCTTTGTCCATCGGAGGTAAAGGTACCCGATTAAGGGCTCGATGAGTTAAATTATCCCACTTGTACTGTTTACAGGGATCGCAAAAACTTCCTGGAGTGAAAAGCTCAACTTCTCCATCTTCGTTTGGCCTGTATTAAAAATTCTCAAATTATTACAATCACCTTTCCCGGTTAACTCCCGGTTCAGTCGCCACTCTTATTTACTATAACATATTAAACTAGTAATCATGACTGAGAAGTTTCTTATTAGCAGTCAAATTCTCAATATAAATCTAGAATATTTCAGAGTTGTCACTAATAAACAAAAACAAATTTCTGATCATTTCCCGATTAGCTAAAATTTTTCCAGGTCATTAAAATTAAAAAATTAGAACTTTCAATCTGAAAAATTTCTCGATTTAAATATTGAATACTTAATTACAAAATCAAAGCATTCAAAGCATCAGAACTTTTCTAAATTTAAAGTATTTAAAATTTCAATTAACAAACTTTCAATTCATCAATTTATGAAACATTTAATCATGTAAAATAAAAAATTAAAAGCCCTTTATTCCTCAACTGCCATATATTTTGGTGATTTATAACTCTGTTAATACCCATTAATTTTTTTTCCTTAACAGATTCGATAGGGTTTTGCATAGCCTTTTTATTAATCGTAAGCATTTGAACTTCTTAAATTCGGATCAATAATAAATTACACTTTTTTCGTACTTAGGGTTCTTTTTTCTTTTCTTTTTTTCTTGTTTGAAATGGCAGCTTAGGTTTCTTCCTTTAAATACCTTCAGGTTAAAAATGGACCTATTATTATTTATTCCTAAAATAAGCGCCCGGTATCATTTCTAAATAAAACCGTTTAAAATTGAATAATTTGCAATTGAAAGTGTTCAAAATTGAAAAATTTCAGACTAAAATTTTGAAAACTGGACAATTTCATTAGAAAGGAGTTGAAATTGCATCATTTCTAATTCAAAGCGGTTGAAATTGAACAATTTTTTTTATTTGAAGAATCTTGAAATTTAATGATTTAAGATTAAAATTTCGAAAATAGGACAATTCCAAAAGGTTCAAAATTGAACAATTACAGATCAGAATTTTGAAAATAAGATAATTTAAAATTCAAAGGAAACGAAATTGTATTATTTGTAATTAAAAGCGTTCAAAATTGAACTTTTAAAAATTGTAAACATTAGAATTTAAATAATTTTCAGTTAGTAGCGATTAAAATTTGACAATTTGAAATTGAAAACTAAATTTAATGTTTCAAAGTCAAAAAATCTGAAATTTTAAAATTTTAAATTATTATGTAAAAAAAAAATAATTTAACATAAAATTAATCAGGCCAATTTTTCTGATCAAAAAATAAATTCTCTGTCATTTTCACTGTTCAAAATGGAAAAATGTTCAATTATAAACCTTTAAAATTGAATTATTCTGAAAAAACGTTCAAAATGAAGTAATTTTGAATGGAAAACATTAAAAATGAAAAAAATTCTACTACGGAAAGTTGATAATTAAAAAAATCCGAACTTCATTTACTGAAAAAATTTTCATTACCAAGAATTATGACATTAAAATTTTTTATACTCAAACTCTTTAGAATTTCAATTATTTTAAGTAAACTTAAATTGTTAAAAAATTAAAAATTCTCAAATTGTTTCTCAAAATTCAACCATTTCAGTTTTAATTGCAAAATTAAAACTTATGAAAGGGAAAAATTGAAAATTCATCTTTCAACATGAAAACTCTAATATTGTAACCATTTAAAATTAAAGACATTATTCAATTAATGAGGTATAAATTTTATATAGGTTAATTTTTATCTATTTTGATTTTAAACAACACAGTTTTTAACTTTGTAATTTAAAATCGTTTCATTGTTAACACTTCATTTAGAATTATTATTCATTCTTAAAATCTTCCAATCTAATATTTGTTAAAATCTTCAAATAAAAATCACAAAAATCATAATTTTTCATTGTTTTTGAATTATTATGGAGGCATTTAATTCAAAACCGTTTAATTACAAATCCTCTAAACTGAAAATTGTACAAGTAACAAGGCTTACGATATAAAAATTTTCAATTTTGAAAAATTTAATAGTGAAATTGTCCTGAGATATTGAGTATTTCAATTTGGAACTATTATCGATTCGGGAGGATTTCAATTTAAAAATTGTTGAATCATTAAGATTATCAATTCAAAATTATTGTACAATATCAGCAGTCAAATTCTCAATATAAATCTAGAATATTCCAGGCTGGCCTATAAAAACCTACAGAATGCTTTTTTTACGAATAAATAATAAAATTTTGACTTTTCAACTTGCAGGTACTTGAAGAAAAAAACATAAGCTTTCCTTTTACTAAAAAAAAGAAAAAAAGAATCCTTGATTCAAAAAAGGTCAAATTTATTTTTGACCTTCATTTTTCTCTCCTAGGTAAATATGTGTCCCAACGACCAAATTTTTTCTTTATTAACTATCATCCAGTTCCAATTGGTTTGAGTCCGATCCAACCCGATCGACTTTTTAGATTTTAGATTTTTAGATAAGATACATTTTTTTACTAAAAAATGGAATGTCCGTCAAAAAAAGATCACTTTCATTTTCACCGTTCAAAATTGAAGAATTTTAAATATGGCGAACCTTTAAAGTTAAATTATTCCAAAAATGTTGAAAATGATATGCTTTCTAATTGGAAATTTTCGAAATTAATAAATTCAAATTTGAAGCGTTAAAAATTAAATAATTCCAAACTTCGATTAAAAATTGAAGCATTCTCAAATTAGGATCTTGAAACCAAGTCGTTAAAAATGATTAATTTTCAAATTGTGCATCACGACTTTAAAAATTCAATCCCTCTAATCTAAAGTGCAAAATTAATAACTTGAAAATCAACAATAAAGCATTTTCATGCAAGGGGTAAAACTTCATGCTGCTTTAAGTGGGAAGACAATTTTCAACAATTTTATAAGATGTCAAACTGACGTATATGTACTAATAAATTGTCACAATGACATGATAAAAAATGATAGAAAAATGTGGACACAATTAATGAATAAATGAATGAATATATTATTATAATGAATTAATAAAAACACTTCCGATAGAGTAAAAGCATCAATGTAATCTGCAATATCCTGTTTTTCTTCATCACTTAACTTCTGCGCCAGAGTTTTCACCGGTTTAGATTTCACAACTCGTCTCTCCTCCGCAAAAGGAATACAGACATGCACGAAACACTGAAAATTTAAATTAATTTTACAATCGATTACATAGACGAGAATTGTTTTCAAAAATAATCAATACCGCAGGTTCTCCTGGCTGCATTCTGGGAAACAAAACTCCCATTTTCGGAATACTGTTCGCACAATAAACTTTTCTCACAATTGCCACGAGACATGCATCTCTCATCGCAGTGAGTAAAGAATAAAACTGCCTCTCTGCAAACTGGTAGTTTAAATCTTTAAACAAAACTTGACATTTCCCTCGTTTTCTCTGGGATAATAAATTGGGAAGAAAAATTTACCGGTACTGGGACGATCACATGGCAACCTTTCCCAAACCAATATTCGATTGAAACGTCCTCCTGTTTGACGAAACCGCGAACGATCAAAGATTTCTGGGTGCCTTCGAATTTCGTCGCTAGAGTGTCTTCCTCTGTATAGAAAAAAAATAATACAATAAAGTAATATTTCCAAAGAGATAATTTTTAATTGGTATGTATAACGTACCAGAAAAGGGGATAAATTTTCCTCCGTATTTAAAACCTTTTATGGAATCTTTCGGATCAGTAACATCTCTATACCGATCAACCAATTCCCTAGTTTTTTTTACATCATCTCCACCTTCTGGAGGAAATCCTACAGAGTTGTCCCTGGTCGTTATTTTCCAGGTTGGAAAGGGCGGAGGTTCTGTAATCTTTGTAAAGATAAATTTTAAGTAAATTGTTTTTGTTTACATATATTGTAGGTTTTCTTTTCAATTTCGAAAATTTAGAATAAAACAAAATTACCTTCACGTAAGTCAAAGTTTCAATCTTAACATCAGCAATCCTGAGAGTACATTTCCAGGGAGTGGGTTTCACTGGGGGATTTTTGTAGAAACGAGTTTCCCAAAAGTATTTGTTGATTTCTTCATAAACACCTCCGACCTGAAGAATTAATAGGTAATTATTTTATATTCAGAAGATCACAGAAAAACTAAAAATAACTTACAGGGCTCGAACTCACTTCAGAGAAGAAAAATAGTGTCAATAGTGGCATACATTTTGAAAATAGTGACATGAAAATTTAAAAATACGATACTTATATTCAAATCAGGCAAACCACTGATCGAATAGAATGCTTTAAAAAAAAGTCGCATGAGTGACTAATGAAATTTCGAAAAATTTATTTCTTTAGGAATACGGAGTAAAAGTTTCTTTCTAGCATTCTTCTTTATTTTGTTTATACTCTCTTCCTTTTACCTTGCACTTGGCCTCCGCTTCCTCTAACCGCTATCAATCTAAAAATTGTAGTTCTATTCCGCAACACTACTTCATTATTCCTCTTCCTCAAGAATCATTTTTTGGCTTTTCCCTGACCCGTGCAACCAGCTCTCTTTCTCAACTCTTCCAGCTTCTTCATCCATTCCTCACCCTGACCATTCCCATTCAAAATCCATTTTATTCTCCCTTCCATACTCTCCCTCCACCTTGGTCACCTGTTACCTTTCTAGCACATGCAACCATGATTCCTTAGATACTCTACACAAATTCTCCTCTTCATTAATCCAATATCTGCATGCTTTTACCCCTTCTCGTATTCTGAACCTCACCACTCTTTTCCATTCGTGCTCTCCTTTTTAATCTTTTTTTGGTATTCCGCCCCCTCACCCTCTTAACCATCCTATACCAGGTGTTGTAACTTGACTCCGAGATTTTTTCCATCTTTCCTCTCCTTGCCTTGCCTTCACCTCTTCCTTTATTCCCTGCCATTCTTCACCTCCCACTTGCATACCACATTCAAACCTCATTTCGTATCTCTCATTCTCCCATATCGAGCGTCCCACGTTACCCCTCAACCCTTTATTCATAACCTCCCGGGCACACGCTTGTACAATCCCGCTTCCCTTCCGCCTTCTCAGTTTCTCTTCAAAATTCCAGGATCTCAGGATCCCATGATTCAAAATTCCAGGATTTCAGGCCACCCTTCGCATCTTCAAACTTTCTTGCAAATCCTCCACATCTCTACTTTCACCCCTTCCCCACCATATTTCAGTGCTTCGTTCTCCAAGCCATCCTCACCTGTTGCCTCGTTTGTTTTCAGCCTTGCAATTGCCTCATTCACCTCTTCCCTACTAATCTCGTTTCTGCAGTCCTCGCCCCCCGCTACCGCATTTCTTCTTTTACCCTTTACCCTGTTTTCGACGCCCCATAGCAATCTCCTCAAACACTCCGTCCACTCGTCCATCCAGATTACCTCATTCATGCCCTTCCTTCCTCCTGTTTCCCTGATCATCGCATCCCATTCCCTCCCTTCTTTTACCGCTTTCTCGGCCTCTTCCGTGCACCTTTCTTTCTCCCCCTGCCTTTATTCAATCAACATTCTCTCGTGATCATTTTTCTCCTATTGAGTTCCCATTGCTTCATTTCCCCTTGCCTCCATTTTCTTACACTCCTGTTCACCTTGTCTTTACTTTCTCTGCATTCATCGTCTCATCAACCTCTCATATCTTCCATCTCTCATAACCTCCATCTCCTTTCAGTCTCACCTCTTCAAGTTCACTCTTCACTCTTTCAAGTTTTTCCAGCAGCGTGTCTACTCCTTCCTCTTCCATACTCCCTACAACCATACTTCCCTTCTAACCATCAGCTTCCGTATTCTTTCTTTTGTCAGAATGTAATATATTACGGTGTCCCCTTTACCTGTGAACGACATTTCCCCTTTTTCATCCCTCTTGGGATTGCCGTTACAGATCAACCATCCCGCCACCCCCAACAAGCCCAGAAACCTCGTGCCCTCCCGATCCGTTCCCCTATGTTTCGAGTTTCTAAGGAAGACCGTCTTTTCTCCATCCCACAACTATTCCTATTGTTGCATTCAGCCCCCCCCCCATCAGCACCAACCCCTCCTCCTTTTCTACTGTCCATTTCCTTATCATTCTCCATCCTCCCTCTTCTCCTGTACACGCAAACAACAGTTACAACCACCTTTCCTACTTTAATTCTTCTCACAATTGTTCCATCCTTTTCTTCCATATCCTCTTCCCTTTTTTCCTCTACCACCATTTCCTTTCTTACCCCTAACACCACGCCACCCCTAACTCTCCTTTTTCCGTGATCCTTTCTCGCTGCTCGCATCTTCCACACATATCCTTTCAGTAATATTCTTTCCACGCCTTTCCACTGTTTCTGATCCACCCACGTTTAGCTCATCATTATCACATTCCACTTCTGCAATTCCTCGCAGAATCCTTTGTCCTTGTTTTTTAACCCTGACACATTCCAAAACGTTTCTTTCACGCCTCCCTTTTTGCATTTCCCTTCTTTCTTCATTGCATTCAATCCACCGTAACACCTGTATTCTTATTACCCTCCCCTTTTCCCTTTCATTCACTTCCCGTTTTCTACCCTCCCCCAGGTCTTCTGATTCATCATCCCAAATTATGACTTCTCCGTTTACCCGTATCTTGTCTAGAATTCACTGGGAATATTGAATCAGGTACGATGAGGGGAAAATGGTGGGGAGCGATCATGAAGAGAACTATCAGAGGCCTGTAATCTCAGCTGAACGTCAGCCATTTTTGTGCTGGCGTTACTGGCAAACGAAGCACGTGTAAAAGAACTGGCAACTTTAGCGTTACTGCGCAAGCGCAACTGTGATACTCATGCGCCGTTTGCTCTTTCTCGGAATATTCACTGCTCTGAAGGGAGAATGTATTGCCCTCTCACGCCCGCCCAGCACTGACCAGCGGTCGCCAGTGAATTCTACAACACAGCTTAAGTGCAATGCTATAAGCAGTGTTTATTTCAGATATAGAGGAGGAGTTACAGAAGGGAATGGAAGGGGGAGTGGTATCAGGAGGAAAGAGATTTAGAACGCTAGCATATGCCAACGATATTGTGATATTGGAGAAAAAGGAAGAAGCTCTGAAGGGAATGAGAAGGCTAGAAAGGTACTTATAGGGCAAGAAGCTAATTCTAAATGTGGTAAAGTCCAAGATTTTAAGATTCAGAAAAGAAGGCGGGAAGGATAAAGAATTTACATGGAAATAGAAGGGAGAAAAAGTAGACGAAGTAAAGACATTCGTATACTTGAGCTTCCTTTTTAAGAAAAATGGAAGTAAGGGCGCGCATGTAAAGGAGAGAGTGAAGAAAGCGTCCGTGGTCATGAAGCAAGTTTGGGACATTTGTGAAAACGTGTTGAAGAATGATTTCAGAAGAAGATTGATGATATTTGAATCACTGGTGGCAAGTATAATGTTGAATGGTGTGGGGATTTGGGGATGGAGAGAATACGAAGAGGTGGAGAGAGTGCAGGAGAAATATCTGAGGTGGACCTTAGAATTGGGAAAATGCACGCCGGTACACTTGGTCTGGGAAGAAGTAGATGGATTTAAAATGAGGGTCAGCACATGAGAAAGAGCATGCAAATTTGAAGAGAAAGTGAGGGAAAGTGAAAATCATGTGCTGGTGAAAGAGTGTGTGATAGAGAAGGAAAATGACAAGAAGCTCCAGGGGGGATAGAAAAGGAGAGATACTTTACAAGGAATGGTCTTGCAGGTTTAGAATTTAAGAGGAGACATGAGGTGGGTCAAAAAGTGCAGATAGTTCTGAAAGAGAGAGAGAGACAAGGAAACTAAGGTACAGGAACAATACAGGTATAACAGGATAGTGCAATCAAAGTATAATGGTTAATATAAGTGGATGAGAATGAAAGGGAGAGTAAAATATTTAAGAGAAAAAGGTGGAAAGGGAAGTCAGAAGGTAATAGGAAGGCTTGATGTGGGAATATGGAGGAATGGAACAGATACTGGTAGGATGAGAAGAAGAGATCCCGTAAGTTGTGTAACAGAGGAGAGGCTACACATGAACATTGGATGGGAGGCTGTGTGGAAGTAGAGGAGAAAGGAATGACAATCAGAAGACTGATGCATAAGAATGGGGGGAAAGAGGTGGTGGGATGATGGAGGTATATGGAGAAAGAGAACAAACAGAGGAGGCTGGAGGAGGAATAGCAATAGGGACAGTATGGACAATAACAGTCGCTAGGCAAGAAGAGTTGTGAGAGGAGGAGCACGGATCCAGAAGATCGGTTCTCTTTCTCAAGAAAGCGGACTAGGGTGCATGGTGTAAGAGAGATGAATAGTCGATACAAAAATTAGGTAAATTGCAAGCGTTTAAGAAGGCACGTATTAAAATTATTAAATTATTTTAATTTTTTTTTTACCTCAAATAATACGGAAGATTAAGCGAAGGTAATACCATGTGAAGGGCGAGAGAAGGGCAGGTGTACAGATTCTGAGATGAATAGAGCATAGAGTTGGACGGAAAGGCTATACAGAATGTAAGATTGTAAAAAGGAGGGAAAATTTGTTAGAATATAAGGAAATTAAAATGTAAACTAGGTTGAGAAAAATGTAATAACAAAAAAAAGTGTATAGTGAAAATGTAATCAATTCTAGACCGAAAGGATGAATTAAATAAAAATATAATATTAATTGAGAAAGATTTATAATTTTGATTTTTATCAAAACAGAAATTTTTTAAATAAAATTTTGTTGTTATAAATAAGAAATGTATGCTTATATTTAGGTTTTTTCGTCCATAAAGCCTTTCACATTGAAATATTGTTGAATTTGGAACTTATTTAAAAATCTTCAAGTTTTAAATTTAAAAGTTTTCAAATTGAAGGCTTTTAAATCTCTTTTAATTTGATGTAATGAACTTTTCAACTTTAATCAATTTAAAATAGATCGAAAATTGAGGTTTTTATTTTGAAATCACACAAATCTGAATCAAAACATATTTAAATGTTACGAGTACATTCTAAAGTTACTCAATATTTGGAACACTTTCAGGCTTTAATGAACATTATTTACTTTCAACAATGTACACTTGAAATTATTCAATTAAACGATTTTAATCCAAATTTGTGTGCTTACAAATGTTTTCAATTTCAAATTATTTAACATTTAACACTTCAAAATTAAAATTAATCATCTATGAAGGTTAGAAATTTGAAACAATACGACTGAAATATGAATTGATTCATTTTTTAATAATCAAATTTCAAATTGTTCGACCAACGCGTGTTTCAAATTAAAACAGTACAATTTTAAAAGATTTTTCTTCAAAAAGTCGAAAAAAAATCGAAAATGCATACTGCGAAGCATAATATGAAAAAAGAAAATATATGAATTGAAAGCAATCTGAATAAATTCTTGTATATGATAACCATTGGAACTATTTTTCCGTATATATTCGTATACTTAAAGTGGCATTTTTTAAAATTTGTGGCATCGCTCATAAAGTGTCAAATAGTGTCAATAGCGGCGTAAGTGCGAGGCCTGAACTTGTTGACAAATATTTTAAAAAATAATCGAACAATACAATTACCATATTGCAAACGTTCATTGCGAGTTTCTCGCTCAAATTTAATTCCTTTGTATGTGCTTCGTCGATCGGATTTTTTCCACTAAACAGTAAAGAAAAAAGTTTGAACTATTTTTATTAATTTTAGTTTTAAAATAAATATGGAAAATAATATTTACATGATAATCAATCGGGATCCGATATCCAGAATCTCAGCCCCGATAGTTTCTGCACTAAACTGCTCTATTATATCCTCCTCTTCTTGGAAATCGTTGAGAATCATTATCTTGGGAATATGTTGGAGACCCCTAGAAAAATTAATATTATATTAAATTTTAACGTTGTTTGTTTCTCATTTAGTAATGAATTTAAGGATTAAAGTTAAAGAAATGTAACTGAGATTTTGTAACTCACACGATATTTTTTTTCAAAAATTCGAGAGCAACGTGTAATCCCTCGACCCAATTTGAAGTTTTATCGGTTCCTTCAAGTGCAAGGATTTCCTCGACTAAAGTCCAGGTTGGGACAAGTAAATTGTCTTCTAGTTCCTCAATGTACTCCATACCTGGTTTGTTTTTAGTTTTATTGGAGCCAACGCAGATTACGCCAATTATGTCTTCTGGGCGCATGAATATCTAAAACACATTTCATTTCAAGATATAATAGCAAAAAATACTATTAAAATTGAATAGCGAAAAATATTCGGACTAAAAAATTATAAATAGTGAGAAGTTAATTAAAAAAGAAACATCTAAGGGCGTTTACTGATAAAAATACAATAGAGAAAAAATTGATAAGTCTATGTAACCAAAAAAAG
This sequence comes from Melikaiella ostensackeni, assembly GCA_032362435.1. NCBI lineage: Eukaryota > Metazoa > Arthropoda > Insecta > Hymenoptera > Cynipidae > Melikaiella > Melikaiella ostensackeni. Next base: position 105 of record JAUMHM010117921.1, on the reverse strand, counting down.
ATTGTTTTTCAAAAACATATTTTCGTATTGATGAAAAGAGGTGTTTCGGGTTTCAATCGTGTGCAAAACTGCGAATCTTGCCGACGTTTCGTGAACATTGCAGTT
>JAUMHM010117914.1:0-20397 GCA_032362435.1 Melikaiella ostensackeni | reverse complement strand
CATAGATACCTCTCAAAATACCTCACGATTTTTAGCGTGTAGAACTTTAAAATATTGCTAATTTTATCATTTAGGAAAATAATCATATTTACCATGCAGAAATAGTTCTCAATCCTGTGAAATAGCACTTTTTATCAGAATTTTATGTTTATCTACTATTCATGTAGTTGGTATAAAATTTTACTATGTAACCTAGTACTTTTACCTCAGATTCCAAAAACCATTTTTCCCCGTGTGCCATTAGCAAAGGAGGAGCAAAAGCAGAGTGGGCAGGGATGGACGAAGAAATAAGAAGGTACATCAAATCATGCCCCATCTGCCAACTACAAAAGGCAGTTAGGATAACAAACCAGGCCACAGGTATTACCTCCGATATTCCTCTAAGCCTGCATGAGAAAATAGCCATGGACATATTCGGTCCGTTACCAGAGACGAAGAGCGGAAATAAGTATATTTTGAGTATCCAGGACAGGTTAGCAAGAAACACTTTATTACTACCAATAAAAAATGAAACTTCTGAAAGTATCCTGGATACTTTGATAGAATATTCCATTTATGTGTTTGGGGCACTACAGATCATTCTGACTGATCATAGGCAGAACTTCTTGTCAGAACTAGTTCGGCAATTTGAAGAAATGTTAGAAATTAAGCACATTAAAACTACTGCGTTCCATCCTTAGGCAAACGAAAATATAGAAAGAATGCATTCAACTTTAAGAAACATGATTAAGACTTCAATGGCAGAAGATAATAATGAGTGGGACAAAAACATCAAGTTCATAAATTTCGCAATAAACACCACCAGAAACGAGACGACGGGAGTCTCGCCCTTTGAGATGACCTTCGATAGAGACGAAAACCTTCCTTCGACACTTGCCCGATCACCTACACTCACCTACAGCCACTTGATAAGGAAATGGAAAGCCAAACATGAGAAATACATACAAAAGGCTGAGGAGAGGATCCAGATACAATAAGAGAATTCTAAAAAAAGATTAGATAAAAATATAACGCGAACTAATCCGATCTATGAAATTGGAAACCTAGTTAAATGGAAAAATGGCAACATGTCAAATAAATTGAAACCCAGCTAAAAATCTCCAGATACAATAATCCAACTACTAGATAATAACAACTTGGTCATAAATTATGAGGGTGAAATTCCGAGAATCTATATAGATTAAGTTATGCCGTTTTATGTTTCATACAATGGCGAAGATAGTTGTGATCCTAGCCCTAGTGGTGGGGATCCGAGGTAATTATACCCTCAGTAAACTATGAGGAAACGTATTCGTGGAGGAGGAAAACCGGGTACACCTCTTTCATGAAGAATGTCAGCTGATGAAAGGAGTCAATATGACCACCACAGAGCAACGTGTCTGAGCGGTGGACTACACCTTACAGCTAGCAGAAATAGCTTGTGGAGAAGAATGTACACCCATATACGAGCTGCAACTAACGAGAGGTAGATACAGTAGGCTTCAATCCAAAATAAAATTTTTACACAAACTGTTAGGCAAACAACATGCATAAAGAGCATTGTCCAATTTCGTGGGTGGTATCTACAAAACATTGTTCAAAACGCTTAGCGACAACGATCTAGAGAAAATAAACGACGAATTCGAGAACATTTATAAAGACAACAAACAATTAGCCAACGTCCTGACTAATCACATTAAAATCCTCAAGCTCGTACTAAGTCTGGATGACACTCAGAATATATCAGACCGAATAGCAACGCACAGGCGAATAAAAACTTGGAAATAGACTAGTCTGGAATGGATTCAATATTTAGGCTACATCGCGATAGCTTGCATTGTATTGTTTGCCCTATACAAAAGCGGAATATTAAATGCACTTTCTAATTGTAACCCTAAGAAAATCTGCTTATTTTGTACAAAGAACAAAAACGACGTATAACCACATGCAGTAACTTATACGGCTAGTGCTCGACCACTACTCGAACAAGGTCTCACAATCAAACCTAGAAGGGTAAAATTGTAGATTTTGGAGGACCAAAAATGGTCTAGAAAGGAGGTGTTACGACCGACTGAATCTCACCCCTCAACCTCACTACTATCCAGGGGGGCCATACGTACCACTAGCATACGTGGGCCATAGTGTAGCGCCCAGACCCGGCGCATATTTAGTACTCTTCCAGCTTTCGAGCAATAAAGACGTCCTCAATTGCTATGCGCAATCCAATTTCACATTACAAAATACCTACTCATCATTTACAACGTAACAACTACGTGGGAATATTTTATTTCTCAAATGAAATGAACACGAAGTGTCTTCTCACTTCTAGCCTCATGTGAAATGTATTCAGCCTGAAGACATTTTGCTTAGACGCATTTCATGTGACACATAATTGAATATGCCAGCTTCTATAGAGCTTGTATATTGTCCCTTACTACAAGCTACTACTTTACTGCTAAGTTTGCCGGAAATTGTACAGTTACGTTGATTCGGCGTAAATCTTTCATGAACGAATCAGCTTCTGCCTGTAGCCCTATAGTCAAGTCGTGGGTGTCGCTTCGCTGCAGACTTGGCTATGCGAAGTGCAAGGGGTGAGAGGGATAGACAGCCGTGGGCTCTTTCTCATTCAATCCGACGAAAATCTGAAAGACATCGGTACCATCGGACTCCATTGAAAGAAAACATGGTATTTTATCGCTTTGTTCTTAGGTTCGTTAAAATCTTGTTTCCACTGGCTTCGACACGACCGGTCAGACACATGATGTATATATGAACACCCCAATACCGTCGCGACCAGTGAGAAACCAAATTTCTTCATTTTCTCATTTTTAAAATCATTTAAAAAAAAAAAAGAATATAACATAGCAAATTTGATTTTTTATCGCAATTCCAAATGCCAAGAGCTTTCATTTGAGGTTTCGTCGAGGAAAATCAGACTAAAAAAATACTTCTAACATAAAGGTCTAAAAAACCAAATTTCCTTATTTCTCTTATTCTTAACCACTGATATAAAAAATCAGTTCATGAGGCAAGCGGCAAGGGCCATCACTTATGAGTTTCGTAGGAATGGGTACGGTTCATATTTTTCTGCTTTTTTGGAAAATTTCAAATATCGTATGTTGGTTTGAGTTAAATCTGTAAATAATTCTGTAAATGTTGACCCTAGGAGTTTATAAACAGAATTTTTTCAATTGTCCGGAAAATTTCTGATCCCGCATACTGGTTTTGAGCCAAATTTTAGTCGATTTTTAGCAATTCTGGTTCACAAGGCCTAAATTTTAATGTTTTTGCATAGCAACAGCACGATGAATATATTTACTAGGGTTTGTATTATTTTTCCTCTCATTAAACATGCGAAACACATCATCGCGCAAGCGATGAAGTAAGTAGACATAATAGTTTCCACGTTGGGTTTGCTAACAGAGGCATTTTGAGTCAAAAGGCCTAAATTTCTATTAGAATTTACATTACTATTCCTCGCATCAGACACATGGAACACATTCATGCAAAAAAATGGAGCGGGTAGACCTGATATTTTTGGCTCTAGGCGTGCTAACAGGAGCATTCTGAGTCAAAAGGCCTAAATTTTTATGTATGGGAATAGCAACGTCCTGATGAGTACTTCCATCACAGTCGGCATTACTTTCACTCACATTATTCACACGCAACAGATGTTCAAGCAAAAGATGACATGGTTCTGTTCCATGCTAAATTTCGAAGCTACTAGATTGATAGATGTCAGAGGTTGGGAATGTGGTGTGTGAACAATACCATCAATCCTCAATTTATAGAAATTTTGCAATGTTGATGGATAGCCAAGTGGATTAGTATAATGGCTTTGCGAAGCTCTTCGCCTGGGGAGACTGCTAGAGAGATTGATCAGCGACCCGTGTCGTAGCGGTGTTGTGGGACGAGTTTGTCGTTTGAATGAACAACACGCGACTTCCAGATAAATCTAAACCTGTCCCTTCTCCCACACATCCCTTACTTACCCATACCATATAAACTCCTTGATCCACGGTAGTATAACGAGGCTAGAACCGAAGAACTTACGCTTACCCCGAAAGGGATTTGGCTTAATGGTATAATAATAATAAAATAAATAATGTGATTCTTGGAAAAAGGGTTCATGTCCATGATAAATAACAAGAATGATATGTGAAAGGTTACGTATATCTTAGAAAATAAAATAAATAATGGTGTTTCCTACATTTGCAAAATATTTATTAATATGATCTTCGCCATCTCTCATTGACTTGCACTCAAAAGCTTTGAAAAATGCGAAGTCGACAGTGAAATTTGAACTAAACTTGGAAAAAACTCAAAGAAAGTAAAACAGAAATAAAAACTTGAATAAAGAAAATGAAAACTGTAGTTTTCGAATTTTGATTTAAAAAATTGTACTCAACCTCTCAAATGTAAGTCGGAAGTTAACCTCACTTTTTACATTTGCCGAAATTAGACGCGCCTGGCACTCACTGTAAAAATAGTACGACATGCAGAATAAATCAGTTTGTACTTACGATTGTAAAGCGGTGAATTTCGCTGATCACTACACAAATGTCGAAGAAAATGTTGCAAATTTTAAGAATAAACCATAGAACGGATCAGAAGTTTTGGGTGTTTTGGTTTGTTTTGGTTAACTATGTTTACGAAGCAGATCAACGCAGATAATCATTACACTGGATCGATGGCATCGACAGCAATCGATATATATCGAATCGCCAACAATGTGTTTCTTATGGGAAAAATTATTGACTTTTGCATATTGTTATTGCAATCGGAGCAAGTCATAAATCTTCCGAATGACATAGTGAATCATTGCACAAAGTTTTACGTCATTTCGTGCAATGGTTTGGTAGCATCGATAGCAATCGATATATATATCGAATCGCGACAATGTCGAGCCCAATGTATTTCTTATGGGGAAAATTATTGACTTTTGCCCATTGTTTTTGCAAAAATGACAATGAGTTTGTGATTCGGACCAAGTCATAAACCTTCCGAGTGACACAATGAATCATTGTACGAATTTTCACGTCATTCTGTGCAGTGGTTTGGTAATTATAAGCGAACAAAGAAACAGATTTTCATTTTTATATATATAGATAGATTTTTTATATTACGTAGGAAAGAAATGTTACACGCGCGCTATAGCACGCGCACATCATGCTACTGGTTAATAAACATGAACAGATGAAGAATATTTGTAATTATGTATGTAAAGTGATATCAAATTATATTGCAATTCATAAATATATGCAGGTAATTAGTAATAATAATCTTCGAATTCATTCACTCATTCATTCATTCACTTTGTCCACACTGATGCTTCTATGTTTCCACTCGATTTTCACGTGTTTTTTGTTTCGCGAATTCTTCTGTCATATCAATGTGACAGTTTATTATTACTATGGTCAGCTCGATATCTTATAACATTATCTTCCCATCTGAAGCAACATGAAGTTATTCCCCTCGCATGGAAATGCTTTAGTCTGGATTTGAATAACGATTGCCATAATGTTATCCATATTATAACAATTTTTACCTGTGCCTTTTTCCGAAAAGTTCTCAACTGCAAAGAAAATTTTATTCCTCAAATGCTTTCTGCAGGTCGGTTTCTTTTGTATGGCGAAGTGCACGTAAAAAAAATTAAAGGCAATATTTTGCTACATAGTTTTTAATGCTTACATTAGACAACTTCGAATCAAAAGCGTGTGAAATTTAAACATTTTGTCTGGATAATATTCCAAATCGAGTGATATGAAATTTAATTTTACATAATTAGAGAATTTCAAACTCAACGAGGGTCCTGCGTGGCGCTCTTAATTGAAAATGCATCTAAAATTTGGTTCACAGAAGAGTACTATCCCAGATAGCACAAGAGTTTGCGTCAAGCTTGCCTAAACTTTCCGATGCAAGGTTCGGAAGCTTGCATCGCAAGGTTTAGGCAAACTTCCCGCAAATAAGAAAATGTCCGCCATGTGGCGAAATTGCGAAGGAAGATTGAGGGAGCATTGCCTGGCAATGTTTAACTTGAATTATACAACAACTTCTGAAGCCGAGCTTTTATAATTTCTCGGGTGATATTAAAGAGGATGGTATAGTGCGTAAATAGTTTTATTTGGAACTCTCAAAGTTGGATTTCGGCGAAGTAAGAAATCATAATGTGAGATGGCGCGAAGTATTCTCCATTTGGCACATGCTGAAATTATTATTTTCAAAACTGAATTCCGCGTAAATTAATACCGCTGGAGGGTCTCATATAATGACAGAAAACGTATTTCACATTTCTTTAAAATATATTTTAAATTCAGTTTCTAAAATACGACTACCTAGCCATGCTCGACTCTTCTTGAACCTTCCAACACGAAAATTTTTCCTGAAATTAAGCGAGAATCTCTCGGGAGTTTACTCTCGGGAATCAAACGTGAATTTCTCAGGAGTCTAGCAGGAACCTCTCGGGAGTCGAGCGGAAAACTTTAAGGAATCTGACGCCAAACTCTCGGATTATCTAATCCATGCTCCAGATGTATAAGACACACTTTTCTAAACTTCCACAGCGAATATGTAGGTTATACACTTGGTGTACGGGATGGATATCGTGTCCTCGAGGAATCGACATTCAATTCGTGCACCAGGTGTATAAAATACATCTTCTTCAGGGAAGTTTGGTTCTAGGAGTACTCCAGAATTTTTGCAGTCATTTTCTCGAGGACACGACATCGAACCCTTGCATCAAATGTATATACTACATCTCCTCCGGAGAAGCTTGGTTTTGCGATTACTCTAGGGTTTCTGAGGTCATTACCTCGACGACACCACATGGAACCCTTGCAACAGGTGTACAAAATACATCTTCTCCGGGAAACTTTTGCGTCACGAGTACTTCAGGGTTCCTGTAATCGGTTTCACGAGGACACGACCTCGAACCCTTGCACCAAGTATAGTATACACCTGGCGCAAGGGTTTGGAAAAGATGTAGTATGTACATACTACATCTTCCCCGGCGAAGTTTGGTTTTACACGTCCTTTAGGATTCCTGTAGAAGGTTCCTCGAGGACACGATATCCAATCCGTGCACCGGGTTTATAACATGCATCTTCCCCTGGGGAGTTTGGTTTTACGAGAGCTTTAGGGTTCTTATAGTCAGTTCCTCAAAGACACGACATCCATACACCTGGTGCAAGGGTTCGATGTCGATGTCGAGGAACCCACTACAGGAACCTCAAAGTACTCGTGAAACCAAACTAACCCAGAGAAGAGGCATTTTATACATCTGGTGCACGAATTGGACGTTCTAAGAGAATAACATTCGATTCCCAATAGTTTTCACTCGACTTCCGAGAGTAAACTCCCGGGGGATCGCGAGTGAATTCCCGGAAAATTTTCATGCGGGTTCAAAATCAAACGATTTCTAATTTATCTAATGTAAATGTGAGTTCTTCAAATGACTATAAACAATTTTTATTGAAGATTTTAAAAACGTTATTGCTTAAAATTTAACAATATTTGACTGAATAACATTTATTCAAAGTAGAAGGCTTTCAATTAGTATTAAATTATAGTAATACAATTTTGAGTATTTCAATTTTCTATTTCAAATGCTTCCATTTGAAAGTGTTCTGCTTTGAATGCTTCAATTTGTAGTTTATAAACTACAATTTTTTTTGTGAGTTAAGTTTTGATTTTCTAATTTTAATGATCGAAAAAAAAGGACTTCGAAAATCCTTGTAAAAAAATCTGGCAATTGACAAAAAGACTCATAAAACTTCTTACTGACGCACTTTTAAATTCGATAAAAAATTTAAAAATCAGATAAAGGATTTTCAAAATGCTCACATAATACCATAAATCAGTTTCCTAATATATCAAAAAGTTTCAGTCGACATTTTTAGTAGATATCAAATATATTTAGGAATTAACCCAATGCAATTTTTAGATTAGACCAAAATTCAAAAAGTTAGATCATTTTCAAAATGATGTTTAGAAATCATATAATTGTCAACGATTTTAGAATAATTAAATTTTGAAGGTTCACAATACGTAAAATTCTTCAATTTTAAACAGTGCAATTGTCAGTGAATTTATTTTATTGTAAATAGATCTCATTTTTTTAGTGAAAAGTCTATTTAATCACTTGCACTTGATAATACATGATACGATACCGTGCATAAAACTTTTGAAAAAATAAATACACCCCGTAAGACCAGCCCTAGCGCTATAATTCAGCAGCTCGTCTTACGAAAAAATTCGTAATACTAGAAAGTGCTCAATTTTTCTCATCTTTAGAATTCCTACAACTTCAATTAAGAAATATTTTTTTGAACGTACAACTCTAAAATAGTTCAATTTTTGAGGCCTTGATACTGAAGTTCTTTAGCTTCAAAATCTTAAACTCGAAAATATTTGCTTTGAAGCTCCTAATTTTTAAATGCTCAATTAGGAACGTGACATATTTTTAAATTCATAATGTTGTTATGTTGGCGTTGTTTATCAGATAAAAATAGTATTAAATATATAGTTTTAAATACTTTTTTAAAATTATTAGGGGCATTAAATTTGAACTTGTTCAGTTTTGGAAGTTTCCAATTTTAATTTTCACAATGGGTAGGTCACCACTTAAAAATTGTGAAATTTTGAATGTTTCATTTCGAAATAATGTCTAATTTTGAAGTATTTTTAGGAATCAACAAATATATTAGGCATTATTTCTTAAGGGCCCTAAACTAAAAATCAATGGGTCTCGTGTTGCCCAGCTTGGGCAAAGTGTAGTCCTATTGGAATTGGATACTGGTTTATGAAGACACATTTTTGACGTTGAGATACATATTCACCGAGGGGAAGGGAAAGAAAAGAAGGTCAACAGGATTGTTACAAGACCTGGAAGACCTGGAATAATCATGGAAGTTTTTAAAAGTTCTGGGAACCGTTCCTAAACCGGGAAATTACCAAGAATTATATTTTTACATTTTTAGTGGCCACCCTGAATTATTGATATATTTATAAGTTGGCCATCAATAAAAACATTTCGTGTGCGTAGCGTGCGAATAATTTTCGATATTACTTTTCTTAAATAAAATATTAACAAAATATATTACTGAAACACTCTATAGCTGAATAACTTCCATATAAAGACAATTTTGAAATCCAGCCCCTAAGATTAAATTTATTATATTGAATGTAAATTTATGCTCATTCTTTTTCAGCGCCACCTGATAATGCATAATGATTTGCAAATTTTTAAAAAGAAACTTAATAAAAATGAATATACATATTATTTTTTTAAAGTCAGAAGTTTATTTTGTGTCCACATAAGATTTTTCTTGAAGAACTCTTAATGGCTGATTTAAATAATATTTGATAAACAATTTCGATGACATTCTCAGCAGCTAAGTTCTAGAGGGTGTCATATTACAGTCAAGGGTTCGGTAAACATGTTTACTCAAGATCATGATTTTCTACTCGTTCCTAGAAAGACTTTCGAGAACACTCTATAGGTATCTCTATCTTAATAATGGTAATAATAATCCGAGTGTATTTAAGGCACGTCTCGTAAACAATTTGTCAGTTCATTGTCATATTCAGTAGAGTAAAGTCAGTGATTTTTAATTGAACTTGTTCGCTTCTTTCGATACCATCTGAAAGCCATGGACAAGCTGATTGTTAAGCAAGGTTCGTGTTGTTTTTTATTTAAATTGCAATTCAGTGAAATCTTGTGAGTGCTAAAGTTGTTTCATAGGAATTTTTTTCTTTGTTCTCAAGTCAGCGGACAGACATTACCAGTGCTTCAATTGCTTTTCAATTGATTGCTGTGAAGAAGGCTTAGCTTGGTGATTGTGAGAGGTTAGTGTGCCTTCTAGTTTGGAGTTTCAATTCAGTGACAACTTATGTGATATGTGATAAAAAAGTCATTTCTCATCCAAGTTTTTTCCAGTTGCTTCCCACCCATCAGGAGAGCGAGCATTGAGAGTCCGGTAGTTGAGTGTTGCCATCAAAACTCAAACTGTCGTAGTGTGGACTTGAGCTAAAAATGGATCCTAAACGGAGCAAGAAACTCATTTTCATTACGGATCAGGCGTATAGTGTGTTAACAGATAAGGTAAAAGTTAATAAAATAAATAAATGGATTGAATTTCGTACACAAAATGTTAGAACATTACATAGCATGTTAAGATATATTGATTTCTCTGTAGGTGAAAAGAAGCATATACTATCGACAGTAGAGATTTTGAAAGCGTTAAAAACAAAATTAAGACTATTAAGAAAGAAAGGGAAAGGTATTCAAGATTTGCGTAGAAAAACTGATAGGACACAGTGGGAAGACTTGGAAACAGCGTTCAAGAATGGAATAAAAACAGGCTGTGTAATTAACTTGAAGCATAAAGATCTGAAACATTTTTTGGAGGATGCAAAGTCAATGGTTGTCCAGCGAATAAACAATATTTTTAAAACAGATGGTAGTTTAAAAGTAAAGGTTTCTTTTCCAGAAAAATTTAAATCTTTAGTGAACGGTGAAACGGTAGAAGAAATTAAGTACATGAACACTGAAAATAATAGAATTTTACCATCAACAGATATCAGTGCATTGTACGACGAAAATGTATTAAATAAAATTTCATTCCCAACAAGCGCGTTTAGAGCGAGTAACGCCCACTGGAAAGAACGCATAATGTACACATTTATCGAATCGCGGGCGTTGGGGGGTAGAGAGGGCCTGTTGATGCTCCGCAGGGGAATAAAGAGCTGTTTAATGCCCTCAAAATAGGACTTTTAAGAGATCAGCTGACAAATACTGCGCTTCTTGGCTGAAATCAAGCCTGACGTTTTTTTGCAGATCCGTACACAGACGTATTGTATTTCAATATGGACGCTGAAGTTATATTAAATCTTCAGGGGATACATTTGCGCCGATTCGCTAAATGACCACATTATGCGTTTTTCGCAGACGGCATTACTCACTCTAAGCATACATATTGGGAATAAATTAACGTATGCACCTCGGACTTCACCCGAACCTTTGCTCCGAGATCTATGGTTTTGAGCCTCACGTGTGGGGCCTTATGGTTTCTGGCCTTACAACTAGAAACTTGGGATTTAAGGGATTTAATGAATTTGGCTGACTATTCATTTCGTTATCATTCTATTGGAATCATTCATTTTTCACAGTAATAATTTCAAATAATAATGTACACTTCAAATTTTTATTATCATTATTATACCATTAGGCCAAATCCCTTTCGGGGTAAGCGTTACTCGTTCAGTTCTGGTCTCATTATACTACTGGCGATTAAGGGATTGGTATGGTAAATTTGGCTACGGGATGTTTAGGAGGAGAAGGAACAGGTTTCAGATCAATCTCACAACGTCGCTCCGGCACAAGTCGCTTGATCAATCTCTCTAGCAATCAACCCAAGTGAAGAGCTTCACAAAGCCAACATACTGATCCACTGAGAAAATCTCTTCACGCGGGCCCATTAGTATCCAAAATCTTTCGTTTCAGGTATAAATCTTCTTGTTATAAACAATTGCTCTGCATACATCCCTATCCTTACACACCTCTTTTGCTTTCGTAACATCCACGCAGCGTTCCATGCACCTTCTTGTATTTCTACGTATTCGAATATCCCTTCTCTTTAGGGTTTCATTCACACATTCCAACCATTCTTTCTTTGGTCTATCTCTGGGTACGCTACCGCTCACTTAATCTAAATATACTTGATTGATTAGACGTTCTTCACTCATTCTCTAAACATGACCAAACCATCTCAGCAAGTTTCTTTCACTCTTGTCAAACGATGTATCTTCTGTAACACATTCTTTGAGAACCCACTCATTACTGACCTTGTCCATTAGTGTTTTACAGCACATGTTCCGCACGAACTGCATTCTAACCGCGTGTACTTTGCTCCTATTATTTTCTTGATACGTCCAGGTTTCGCTACCATACAACACACTAATATCTGAAAACTGACCGAAGGATTTCCAGAAGTAATCATTACAATTTTCGTAGCACTTTATAACATTTGAAAAATAAGTTTTTTTATAGTAAAACTTTTTTCATTCACATAATTCGAAGTTGATGCAAGAACATGAAAGATTCCCTGTCTTGAGAAGAATCGATTGACCTATGATATTATTAAATTTGATTAAAGAGTGAGAAAGCTATGGTCATTTATAATATTTTAAAAATTTCGCTTACAGTAAAACTTTTTTTGTTCGCGTAATTCGAAGTTAAGGGGTTAGACCTTTGTGACGGGCGTTTTTTTGAGGGCCATTTTCAGGAATTAATTTCTAACTATATATTTATGATACACCAGTAATTTTCTCATATTATTTTCTGTACACATTGAAGAACCTTTCAAAAATTCGTTGTTCAAAAAAATATATAACTCGGCGAGTTAAGCCGTTTCGCGCATCCCCATGATTTTCACGCATGGTCGATAGACACTAGTCCTTAAAATAGGTGTACCAAATTTCAAGTCGATTCGTTAATCAGATCTCGAGAAATCATGTACACCGTTTTGAAAAATATAGTTTTGAGAAAAACGCGTTTAAAGTTTTGGTACTAGTCGTTTCAGTGAAAGATTTAGTTAAGCTTCTTACCTTTAATCTGTCATTCCTGCCTCATAAAAGGGACCATCCTCTTCATAAAAATTCTCTTCGAGATCCGATCTTATCGCTCTCTTTTCGAGTCATCCCTCTTTTGAGGCTTCGAATGATTTATAATTTTTATTTATTAATTTATCGCAGGTAGGTGTTTTGGAGAATTTCGGAGCTCTTGAGTAATAGCTCGAAATTTCAATGAACACAACTTCGGACGGGTATGAGACCTTTTGTCCCTTATTCTAGAGGGTTCAAAGGATTTTTTAAGCCAATAAAAAAAAATTTCAAAACTTCACAGTGGTCTAACCCCTTAACGCTGAAACATAAAAGATTCCTTGTCTTGCGATGAATCGATGGACCTATAATATTAATATATTTCACTGAAGATTGAGGAATCTATAATCATTTATAATATTTTCAAAACCAGTTTTATAGTTAAACTTTTTTCATTAACATAATTCAAAGTTTATGCAAAAATATAAGAGATTTCTTGATTCGAGACGAATGGATTGACCTATAATATTAATGCATTTTACTGAAGAGTATGGAAATTATGGTCATTTTGGTCATTTATTATATTTGAAGAATCTGTTTCTTGGTATAACTTTTTTCATCAACATAGTTCAAAGTTGATGCAGAAACAGAAAAAACTCTTTGATTCGAGAGAATTTGATTGACCTCCTTGTGTTTTTGTACTTTTACTTGTTCTACGAGGAAGCAAATATATTTACTAATTACTCATAATGAGAAGCAAAGTGCTCACCAAAAATGAGCACCATACAATTATATATACAAGCAAAGTGGAAACACCAGAGACTGAATTCACAGCTAGTTCAATAATTATTATTGATACAATTTTACAGCTAATTATACATATTCTGGTAAACAAAATAAAGATTTCTTCATTTTCTATTGGTTGCAGGCCTGAACAATGATGTATTCTCGGCTCTGTTTTATATTTTCTATTCCATTTCTCCTTCCCGAAAAAACATATGTACAAATGGTATTTGAACACAAAAAAAGAAAAGAAAATTTCAAATCTTATTCTTATTTTTTCAGTGTTTTATATTTCTAATTATTTACTAACATTTAATCGATAATATAGTAAAAGAATTCCACCATCTGTTTCTCTACCGCATGAAGAATCTATTATAAATTTTAATTAAATCTGAGATTTTATTAGTATCTCCTGTAAAATGATGTTGTACGGACTTCTGTATATATGCCAAATGATCAATTTATGGCTCAATAATGAGTGATTAATCTTTAATTGATTTTATAACAGGAAATATTGGAAGATTATCGTGGGAAAATTTCAAGGATTTTCAAAAATACTTCAATAGATTAATGAGGAATATTAACATCCTTTTTTTCTCTTACTTTTTCTCGCTGGCCTTCCTTTCTTTATTATAACTGACATATGTTTCATTCAATTTGTTACAGGCAAATAATTACCTACCTCACCTTCCAAAGAATTGCCAACTTTATGAATTATAAAAATTGTCACACTTCAACAACCAGAAGATAGTGGACACAAGTGCCACTATTGCACTAAAAGTTTCGCAAAACAGCATGCTCTGAGACATCATGAAATTTATCATTGTCTTTTAAATCCGAAAAAGGGCACCTACCCAGAAATTAAAGTGTTTAGTTAGGATACTTGCCTCGCCAATATTTACCCAAGAGTATAATCTTGTGAAACATGAAAAATATGATTGTGTTAAAATACACTAATGTAAAAGTGTGTGGTCGCATATATTCAGGAATGAGAACTCTTGGAAGACATGTGCGTTCTGTTTGCTCTAAGGTTTCGAAAAAAAACATAATATTATACCTGCTCTAAACAATATTCTCCTTACTATCATCAATGTTAGAAATATTTACAATTTTAATATTCAGTCAATATACATTTGTATGTTAAATCTAGAAACTCAGTATATGAAATCGCCATTAAGATACTGTATATCAAACTTAAAACACATGTATATTGATCATCAGTTTAAAAAGTGAGGTAATCACACTTTACACAATTAAAACAAAATTTCCGATAATTTTCAATTCTCAATAATAAAGCATGATATTTTCTTGTAGTTAAACATGAATTACACTGGTTTTTAAGTGGAAAGGTTCCAGAAAGAGAGTAATTGAGAAACCTAACCTACAAGCAGCTGTATTCACGTTACATTCTGAAATTCAAAATGAATTTTGGAAAAAATTCCACTCATACGTCGCACTTTAATTGCAAATAACAATCTAGTTAATGATTTTCAGATTATTCCTCCAGTTTTAAATATTTGACAAGATTTGACGACATCAAAGAACTTCGAATTTTCACGCACTCTGTTTTACCGACTTTAATATACATGTGTATTAATTCTATAAGATAATGGTATATTCAATTTAATGTACGGTATATGCAAATGAATTTACTCACAGGTACATTAAATTTCGATCAAATTTTTTTAACAGTTATACTAACGCATCCTATATTTTTGAAGCAGAAGTCGTTATCGTTGGTTTGCTTCGAAAACACTTGTCATTTTCTCGGATCTTTCTCTTGCAATAAATAAGCTTTGAATGAATATATGTCGCATTATTATCGTGCCTTGCATATGTAAAAAGTCGTGTAAAATACAAAAAGATTAAACTGCTTTATGTGTGTACTGCTTTTTTAGAATACTCTAGTTTGTTGCGATTTTCTCTAGAATATATATTTTTGTAAATTTCTACTAACGACTGGCTGATTCTGTTACAGACCATGATCCATCCAACTTGCCCTATTTAAGAGTTAAGAAGATGATGAAACTTCAAAGCCGGAAAGACGATTTAGACGTTTGTGTTTACAAATGTTCTTTCTGTGAAAAAAGCTTCGGTCAGTTGCGATATAAAAGACTTCATGAAAATCATCATTGTTTTTTAAATCCAGAAAAGATCAACCAGAAAGAATCAAAGTCTTATACTTGCCAAAAATGCAACGCTAGCTACACCCATAAGTCGAATTTTATAAATCATGTTCGACATGATTGCGGCAGATCGCATATTTGTAAAAATTGCGGTCACATTTATTCAGATATTAGTAGTTTGAGAAGACATTTCCGTAACGGTGCTTGTATGCGAAAAGCTTGTTAATCATTAGCAGTAATCATAATTTTATTCAACAAATCTTCTCTTAGCAAACAATTATGGTTTATAATTTTCCAATGATAATTCGTCGACTCAAGCTGTGATCGAATCGGAAAAATGCTATTCGACTCATAAGTCAAATCTTCCGAAACGTCTCAAGCCAGGATCGACACATTGACATAACCACAAACCGACAAAAAGCGGTTTATGAAAGCAGAAAAGAAATAAACAAAATCAACTTCAGTACATTTTAAAAGAGGGAGCAATACATTTTTCAGAAAAAATTAGTTTTCAGCCAAAGTTATTTTTCTAACAATAGTTATTTGGCATTTGGAGGCGCATGAATATTTCCAAAATTCTATTTTTCCTAATATTTATTTTACCTAAAATCATTTGACCGAATAGGAATTTGCTATAATTTTTACTTATCCTAATTGCCAATTTACCTCATTTCTATGTTTTCGAAATACCATTTGTTATAATTTTGTTTTCTGTCCGAGAAGAACAATTTTTACTAAGAGCTCTTTCCCGTATCGCATATTTTCCGAAAAATCCCAAATTTTTTATTTTCAGGAGAATAGCTGCCATTTTGTTAATTTTTGAGGTTTTAAATTTTTTTCCGGATTTAGAAAATTTATGGAACTCTTCGTAATAATAATTCAAATCCATAAAAAAATGTGAAAGAACTCAAAAATTGACAAAATGGCGATTTTTTCCTGAAAATAAAAAATTTATTTTTTTGAAAAATATGCTAGATACGGGAAAAAGTTCAAAGTAAAAATGGTTAATATTGTTAATATTTGAGTTTTTTAGAATTTTGTTCTGGATTTGGAGAATTCAGGGAACCCCTCGCAATAATGAAAAAGAAAAAGTCAATAATCTATATTAATTTGAAAAATACCATATTTTCAACAAAATAATGCTCGTTTTTTTTGTTGGAATCAAATTTCAAAAATTTTTTGGCACCCTATCCTTAAACCTTTTTTGAACTGTTTACCAATACGAAACGTACCGTGAGACCAACCCCCTTCCAGATTTCGAAAATTTAGGGAACTCTGCACAATAATAATCTAAATCTGTAAAAAAATGTGAAAAACTCAAAAATCAATAAAATGGCGGTTATTTTTCTGAATATGAATTTTTTTTAATATGCTAGTTACTAATGTTACGGAATTTTTCGTAACTCTAGCCCTAGCGCTGTACTTGACCGGGTAAGTCTTATGCAAAATTCCGTAACACTAGTCAATACCACCTTTTTTTAGGTCAAAAAGAATACATATACCAAGTTTTATGCCTTCTTAATAATTTGAGCCTATTTTTGGATAATTTTCGTTGCACCGCGCCGGCTAATTTGGAAACCTTACATTTAAATTGTTAAATTTGCAACGCTTTGTATACGAATTAGTTTTTACTTTTCTTACATTTGAACTTGAGCATGTTCAATTGTGTTTCATTTTGCAACTGCTATTTCAAAATTTTAATTCTGTAAAATTTATAATGTTATTTTATTTTTGAATACTTACCCCTTGATTTTTACATTATTTTTTAATTTGTAAATACATCAACAAGGAAATTGATTAAATCAGGAGGGTTCAGATTTAAAATTGATCAATTTAGAATGGTTTGAACTTAATGATGTAGAAATATATTGCGAAAAGGGCTGGGGTCTGTTTATGTTACACTTTTTGAGAACTGATAGAGATTGTGCTTTATTATGTAAGAATAACATTGCAATATTGTATAAAAGTATTGTATTCATATTTAGCATAATTTATGTTTTATCTTGTGCACATTAAAGCTTCATTATTCAATGTTTGTTGCTGTTTTAAAAATTGTCGGCAATAAAAATAATATAGTAATCACATTACATAAACGGAGTTATATTTAGTTATATAATTTAGTCAAAATTAATTAGGATACGATTAAACATCTGATTTAGTCGACTTTTGAAAAGCAAAGTACATTGTATTATCCTGTATTTTTTTCTTGTACGATTTTATAATGTATATTTATTTATATTTAATATTCTTGAATCCATTTTGTTAACTTTCGGGTTCTTCTAAAAAGGGCATGTGATGCATGTAATGCATTTTCCTGGGAACTTCTCATGTCTTATCGTTTTACTTTTTGTGTTTTTTCCTTTCTTACATTATTTTTTATTTATATCATTTTACTATTTTTTTGAGTTACCTGCTTTCTCATTTGCGTTTAATTGCCATTTTTCCAGACAATACTCGGATTCCAAGCAAAGGAACGTCGCATTCAAAAATAGAAAAGCTCAGTAAATTTCAGTCGCCAGTAATCAAACAAGCAGAAACTGGAAAATATAAATGTTCCCATTGCGAGCACACTTGCACACAGACATGTGTCTTAAAAATTCATGAAAATTATTTGTGTAAACAAAATCCAAAATCTACTGCATATGTTAAGTCCAAGAGTTATATTTGCAAATTATGTTCAAAAACTTTCACACATAAACGGGATCAATTGAATCACGAAAAATTCGATTGTTATCAAATCCACGTTTGTCATAAATGTGGTGGAGCGTTCCCAAATGTTTTTGATCTTAACAGACATCTCAAAAAAGATTGTTCTGAAGATGATGCGCAGTGGATTCGCTACATCTCCTCTTAAGTTTTCTGAATATTTAAAAAAATTCAAATTTGTCAGTTAATAAATAATTATTAATTTGAGACAAATAACTATTATATGTTTTTTCAATGGAAGCTGAGATCAATGTGATACAAGTTTAGTTGCGCTTCCATTTGTTCATAAGATTTTTCAGTTTTCCTTAAATAAGTTACAATATTTTGTGTAGCTCTATCATAATTTTATCGTAGTTAATGTTTCCTAAACTCTTAAACGGTAGGTATTTTCTAATTGGTGCCATTAGAGTTATTTATATTGGGATTGAAAATAAGATTTTTCCTAGAAATTCCTTAAAACAAATTAACGGAAACAATATTCAAAAAAAGAATAAATACAATGTTAACGTTTAAGGGTTTTAAAACACATAACTGCGAAAAAATGTGAAGATGTACAAATGTTTATTATATTCCACGTTGAACTTCTTGTGTTAAATCGCAGTTAATCGTAGAGGTAATACAAATGCAAAAGGTATCCTACGACTTACTCTAACCTTGTATAACTAGTCAAATACTAGTTACTTTTTTTCAATCATAATAATTTTTTTCGGTTTGGTGAACCAATAATATCTGGAAAATATCTTAGATGGAAGTAAAGTATCACAAATTTCATATTGTAATACTGCCTACATTTAGTTACTTTCTCTGTATTTTGAACATGTTTTGCTTTGTAAAAACGCTCGTTTGTATCTGAACTCAAAATAAACAATTTTTTAATTGTGAGTCTCAAAAACTGAATTTTACTCTATACTATTTTACACTTTCTTTCACCTTCGTGCATGTTTAGATATCTTCTATACATATTTCGTCTTATTTAACTGTTATTTTTTCAGTAATAGTGTTAATCAATTTTGAATTTTTCAAACCTTAAGTGATACAAATACTATTCGTAAATCTGGAAAAGTACCGCAAATGAGAGTAAAATCATTGGCAGAAGACAAATTCTAAATTTTGACAAACACCTTTGAATATGACTTTTGCCCAAAATTTGTTACTCGACTTTGTGATAAAGGAAATTATGTAACATTCGATTGCTGCGAAATTCATTCCTGTCAAGAATGTGGTCATAAATATGCAAATATCAACAGCTTGCAAAAACATATAAATAACTGGAAACTGTGCACTCAATGCATTGAAAAAAATAATGAATATAAATGATTAAAAAGTTCTTTCACTTATTAAATGACATCTTTGCTGTTTTTTTGAAAGATATCGGTTGTGATAGACCCAAAATATGAAATTATAAAGAACATTTTTTTATTTTAGCATCAGAGTCTAGAATTTTTATTTTATTTATTTTTTAATTTTTCAATTTTAATGATCATCAAGTTTTTCAAATAATACGAAATGTAACACGTTTCGTCTTAGGCTGACTCACTTGACTGGTCAGTCGGGCAATGTGAATGAGCCCTGCCTTTTGTAAGTTTTAAATTAATATTATATAAGAATCTCTTTTATATACTGAGTTTTAATTAGCAGTTTTCCCTTCCTCCTTGATATCCTCACAATACCGTCTATGTCTACATTTTCGCTTTTCGCGGAATGTTTAACTGTTATCTTCTTAGTAATCATATTCATGAGATTTTTTTCATTTGCTTTTAGATGATTTCAAAACTAAACATGAACCTGAAGGAGAACCGCAAATAAGAGTAAAATCATTTGCAAAAGACAAACCACAAACTTTGGGGGGCAGCTTTGAATGTGCCTTTTGTCCAAAAGTTTTTACTCGACTCTTTGATAAATTGAATCCCGAAGTAACCAAATGTCCTTTAAACCCAAAAAATGACCAACATGGGAAATACAAATCCCTTGTTTGTGGGATCTATGGGGCAAGCTACTCCCACAGAGCTTCTCTTCGCAAACATCAGAAATTTGATTGCTGTAAAATTCACTTCTGTCAAAAATGTCTTCATAAATATGCAGACATCAGCAGCTTCATAAGACATATGTGACGCGCTCCGAGAAAAGGCATTTATTATTAATCGAAACTTGCTCTTTCGATTGACGAAGTCAGAAAAATTCCCCGTGCAATATTTAATATAAA
>JAUMHM010117858.1:0-20404 GCA_032362435.1 Melikaiella ostensackeni | reverse complement strand
TCTTCCTTTCAACAACTTCTTCTTTTTCATAACTTCATACCTCTCCTCCTCTCTCCCCATTTTCACCAAAAACCTACATTCCTTCCTTCTTCCCTCCCAGTCTCTTTATGTCTTTCACTGTGATTTGGGCACCGATGTCTCTCATCAGGTTCTCAAACTCTTCTACTCCATTTTCGCTGTCCACTTTCATGCCCTTAATTATTATATTCGTTTTCCTCTTTACCCTTTCTTCCCCTTCCATTCTTCTTCCAACCTTCTTCAGTCTCAAACTCAACCTTTCATTCTCCTCATGCATGTTCGCCCTACACTCTTTCGTTTCTCTGATACCCACTCCCTCTTCCACCTTACGTTCACTCCTTATTTCCAGTTTACTCACTCTCTCCTCTAAGGCTTTCATTCCATTTTTTCTTTCCCCCTCATTCTCTCTCTGCCTGTTCTCTATGCTTTCCAATTTCCTCCAAACCGTCTCTTTCTCTCTTTTCCATGAATCATCCCATTCTTTCCATTGCCGTCTAACTGTGCTCACCTCCTCTTTTACCTCTTTCCCTCGCCTCTTCAACTCATCTAGTCTTCCCCAAGTCTCATCTTTGAATGCTTTTATAAGAACTTCTAATTTAGTGAACATGTCTCCCCCCTCACTAGCGTCACTCTCATCCACACTGCCCTCATTGTCTGTGTCGACACCCGCGATATCCCCTCTCTCTTCTGTACATTCGCTGTCCCTGTTCGCTTCTGAACCGTCATCGTCCAGCAGCTGCAATGACCCTTATCCATATTTCCAAAAAGAAAAAATTTAATTTATTTTTACAACTACTATTTTTATATTGACTGAGACTAACATCATTCAAAATGCTGTGATGAATTATTATTAAATGGACATTATGAAGAGGAAACAATGTTCTTTTTTATTCAGATTCTTTCCTGATTCCTTTTTTATTTCATTTATTGATATACTATAAAAGAGAATGATACTGATAATTATATATTCTTCTGAATCTTTATTATTCAAATCATTCTTCCAAAAACTTTAATTTGAAACTTAAAAGGAAAAACTGATATGCATATCGCTACAATATCACACCAAAAGTTTGATATTCTGTGATTCATTTTTTGATAGGATAAGAAAGGAGGAAATGATGTGAAGACCTTACAAGTAATGCTAGGTAAAAAAATATACGTGGAAAAGATAATATAAATAATATGGAATATTTTTATGTTCACATATTTTTTTAATACCATGGTGAGGTTGACTTTAAACGGTTGGGCAGTTAGATAGGTAGAACCAGCATTGAGGTTGGATGGTCAATTAGGTTTGGGTGGACAGTTATGAGGTTGAGCACGAAGTTCAAGAGTTTAGGTGGGTAGTCTGGGAAAAAAGGGTCAAAAAGAAGAGATGGGTGAGGGGCAGATGGGTTAGAGGAGGGGTGAGGTACAGGGATAGGGGTAGAGTGCCAGGGGGTATGAGAGGATGATGGGAAAGAGAGCATGTAGCAGTAGTTTCTAATATTAGGGTTTCGTAGATAAAATCGCATCCGTCTGTACTTTCAGTACTGAATGAACGTAGAGGGTGAAAAGAGAAAAAAGAGGCAAAGAGTGTATATACGAGTTTTAGGATACTAAAGAGAAGGTATGGTGGATTGAGGGATGGGAGCATAGCAAAAAAAATTATTCATATGATAATTTTGTTATATAACTTTCTACCAAGGTAAAAGATTGCCAGAACTATTAGATTAAAAGTATTCAGTTATTATTATTATTATTAAATAACAGTTTTTACCTAAGGTCCGGGCCCCTCCCAAAAGTCCGGGCCCGGAGGGAAACACCCTTTCCCCCTATCGACGGGAATGGACATAGAAATAGGAGGGGACTAGCCGTATCCTCCTGAGCCAGGGTGCGGGGATTGATGCAGAGGTAGGGAGGGGGGTCGACCATGTTTCTCTGCAAATGCATGGGGAGTAAGTGAGAAAAGGAGAACAGTCTGGTCTTTCTCTCTCGATACAGATGTAGCAGTACTAATGTCTCTAAACGACAGAACGACCTAGGAAAGATGGGAATGAAAGAAATGGGTGAGAGTTAGTCCTACGGAATATTTTTTAACTTCCTCAATTTTCTACTCGTAAGAAGGACCCGCGACGAGAGTCTGCTCTCTTGTATCTTTCAGACCGATAAAGTGCCTCTTGATGCAGCGCACTTTCGTTAAAACAGTCGTTACTGTGCGGCACGTACTTGTCAACGAAAAGCTGCTTAAGAACTCTTATTCAATACTCTGAAAAGGGCTTTACACCCAGGCGGAAAAAGTATGACTAGTAACTGTGTATTGTGTTTATGCACAGTGATTATATACAGTTTGATATATTCATTTTGCATAATTTTGTTATTTGAATAATTTACGTCTTTAAAAGCCCACTTACAACCACTCGAGGATTTGTCAAAGTCTTTACTGCGTCCTGACAAATATTTCTTGATGTATCTGGGTTCTCAATTAAAAACAGCATCTTGAGATTTTACCCAAAATCTCGCTGTTCAAACAAGGAATACTAGTAGTCCAGACATCAGAAATGCATTTTTCTCAAAGAAATTGGATTCTTATTTGAAATTTATAACATCTCGAGGTTGCCTTCAAGATCCCTCCATCGTACGAAATCATCCTGGTGGTTCAGGAGTCCAAAAATCATTTTCCTCAAGGGAGTTTGGTTAATATTTGGAATTTTCAACACCTCGCGGTTTTTTCCAAGATGACGCCATCCTAGGAAATATTCCAGGTGATGCAGATGACAAAAACACATTTCTCTTGAGGAAGATGGGTTCTCGACTAAAATTTACAACATCTCGAGGTTTCGCACTAGATCTCGCCATCCTAAGAAGTAATCCTGGTGATTCAGGTGTCAAAAAATCATTTTCCTCAAGAAAGTTGGGTTTATATTTGAAATTTTCAACATTTCGTAGTTTTTCCCAAGATCCCGCCTTCCTATTGTTAATCCTGGTGATTCAGGTATCAAAAATACATTTTCTTCGAGCAAGTTGGGTTCTCAGCTGACATTTATAACATCCCGAGGTTTCACGCTAGATCTCGCTATCCTAGGAAATAATCCTGGTGGTCCAGGTGTCAAAAGTCTTTTTCCTCGGGAAGTTGGGTTCATATTTGGAATTTTTAATCCACCGTGGTTTTTCTCAATATCCCGCCATCCTGTCAAATAATCCTGATGATCCAGGGGTCAAAAACACATCTTTCTCGAAGAAGTTGGGTTCTCAACTGAAATTTACAGCATCCTGAGGTGTCACCCTAGATCTCGCCATCCTAAAAAGTAGTCCTAGTGGTCCAGGTGTCAAAAAATCATTTTCCTCGAGAAAGTTGGGCTTATATTCGAAATTTTTATCATCTCGTAGATTTTCCCAGAATCCCGCCATCCTATTATTATTCCTGGTGATCAAGATATCCAACACACATTTTCTTCGAGGAAGTTGGGTTCTCAACAGAAATTTACAACATATCGAGGTTTTATCCTAGATCTCGTCATCTAAAAAGTAATCCTGGTGGTCCAGGTGTCAAAAAATCATTTCCCTCGAGGAAGCAGAGGTTATATCTACAATTTTCAATGGCTCGTAGTTGTTCACAAGATCGCTCCTTCCAAAGAAGTGATCCTGGTGATCTAGCTGTTAAAAATACATTTTTTATGCGGAAGGTGGGTTTCCAACTGAACTTTACTACATATCAGTGTTTCACCTCAGATCTCGCCATCCTAACAAATATTCCTGGTGGTCCAGCTGTCGAAACTACATCTTTCTCGGGGGAGTTATGTTCCTTACAGAAATTCACAACAACCGAGGGGAATTTCCGAAGTTACCAATGTCCCCACAAATAATCTTGGTGCTTTAGATGTCGAAGACACATCTTCAAGGATGTTGGTATCTATGAATCTAAAATATAGCCTAGAAATCTTTTTTTGGCATTTAATTCTTGCTTTTAAAATATTGGCAATCGTGCATCGAATTGTCATAAGACTATTTTGTTCGAGGTACTTTTTTGATACCGAAAACCAACCTAAAACGACACTATTTTTTACTTTTATGTAAATTTGCAAGTTCTTAGGCTTGATACCTGTTTTGAGTTTAATGATTTTAATGGAAGAATTCCTGAAATATCAAATTACAATGAATGCTGAATTTGAGAACATTTTTATTAAGGCTCTTGTAAAGAATACTATTATGTAGCATGAACGAAGGTTTTAAGCATTCTCCTGTCTTAGTTCTTTCAGCTCACATCCTAAACTGCGTCTGATGTGAGCGCCATCAAACACCTGCCATTTGGCTTCCTCGGCTCAGTGACGAGAAAAATATGCAACGTATATGACTTTTTTATCAATACACTCAAACTCTCATATGAGCCCATCCAGTTTAAGAATTCCTAAAACTGTTGGCCGATTACTGGCCCCCACAGTTTTTCAGCTCGCGGGGCGAGAGACGGTGTTCAACGAAGCGTGAAACACAGCAGCGTATAGATAAAGGCGCAGTGCGCGGGTACTGACATTCGTACTCACGTTCGGAGATTGCGTAATTTGCTGATACAGATTATATAACAAGAGCGTATACGCCATAACAGACGGCCCTGTTGGCAAGAGGAGGCTGGGTCGGGGGGTTTTCGGTATTGGGAATAGCCCCCTATTTCGACATCTAATAGACCTTCCAGTGGTGTTTATTCCTTGAAGCAGAGTAGTGGAAATTCAACATGAGTGCTGTGTATTGGAAAGGTTTCGAAGCGGTATTTTTATGTTCGCATCCAAAAGGCCCTGAAATGTCTTATAGAGAGGCTGCTAACTATATTTGACGGTCAAGGGCATTCGTCCAGAAGTGGGTTACGAGGTTCAAGACCACGAAAAATGTGGATGATCTTCCGGAGCGCGGGAAAACTCGAGCCACAGTATCACGCGAGGATAAGGCCACCATGAAGCTGTTCGAAGCGAATTCTCAACTAACTCTGTAAGAAGCTCAAGAAGAGCTTTTAAAAAAAAAGTTAAGGTGAGTCTAATGACACTAAAATGCCGCTTGCAAGAGTCGGGACTCGGATGGCGAGGCACGCTACAGAAACCTCTTCTCAGCCAACAACACATGGAAAAACGAATGGCGTAGGCCTCGGCGCATATTGGTATAGAATAGAGAAAAGTAATCTCTACCGGCGGAGTATCGTTCTGGGCATGGATACACTCCAGGCGTGCCTGGTCTCGTGGTGGAGAGCCAGTGCTGAAGCGCACTGTTAAACACCCGATAAAGGTACATGTTTGGGGTTGCTTCTGCGAACAAGGATTTGGCTCTTTATGCGTGTTCACAGAAAATCTCAACTCCGAAAGGATGAAAGGGCTTTATCAGCGAGGCTTGTTACCTTCTGCCCAAAAGTTTTTTGGCGAGGAAACCGATGACTGGGTCTTACAGGAGGATTACGACCCCAAGCATCGCAGCCATCTCTGCACACGCTGGAAAGAAGAAAATGGCATCATGACCTTGGATTGGCATTCACAGTCTCCTGATGCCAATCCAATTGAGAACGTGTGGTCTATCATGAAGAGGAAGCTTCAGAGGAAACGTGCGTTCAACCTGCAGCAGCTCTCCTACTAAGTTCGTCAAATATGGAGGTCGCTTCCTGCAACTCATGCCCGAAATCTCGTTGAAAGTATGCCATGACGATGTCAAGCTGTATTCGACATCCATGGAGACTGGACGATTTATTAGGTAATGACGAAAAAGTACATTTGATATACTTCAAAATACTATGAACTTTTTTTCAATTCTATAAATCCATCTCGTGGATCTGGTGTATACGCTCTTGTGATACAGAGGCATAAATTGCAGGAAGCGACCTCCATATTTGACGAACTTGGTAAGGGAGCTGATGCAGGTTGAACACACGTTTTCTCTGAAGGTTCCTCTTCATGATAGACCACACGTTCTCAATTGGATTGGCATCAGGAGACTGTGAAGGCCAATCCAAGGTTGTGATGCCATTTTCTTCTTTCCAGCGTGTGCGGAGATGGCTGCGATGCTTGGGCTCGTTATCCTACTGTAAGACCCAGTCATCGGTTTCCTTGCCAAAAAACTTTTTGGCAGAAGGTAACAAGCCTCGCTGATAAAGCCCTTTCATCCTTTCGGAGTTGAGATTTTCTGCGAACAGGCATAAAGAGCCAAATCCTTGTTCGCAGAAGCAACCCCAAGCATGTACCTTTATCGGGTGTTTAACAGTGCGCTGCAACACTGGCTCTCCTCCACGAGACCAGGCACGCCTGGAGTGTATCCATGCCCAGAACGATACTTCGCCGGCAGAGATTACTTTTCTCCATTCCATACCAATATGCGCCGAGGCTCACGCCATTCGTTTTTCCATGTGTTGTTGGCTGAGAAGAGCTTTCTGTAACGTGCCTCGCCATTCGAGTCCCAACTCTTGCAAGCGGCGTTTTAGTTTCATTAGACTCACCTTAACTTTTTTTTTCAAAAGCTCTTTTTGAGCTTCTTACAGAGTTAGTTGAGAATTCGCTTCGAACAGCTTCATGGTGGCCTTATCCTCGTGTGATGTTGTGGCTCGAGTTTTCCTGCGCTCCGGAAGATTATCCACATTTTGCTTGGTCTTGAAACTCGTAACCCACTGCTGGATGAATGCCTTTGACCGTACAATATAGTTAGCAGCCTCTTTATAAGACATCTCAGGGCCTTTTGGATGCTAACATAAAAATACCGCTCCGAAACCTTTTCAATATACAGCACTCATGTTGAATTTCCACTACTCTGCTTCAAAGAATAAACACCACTGGAGGGTCTATTAGAAGACGAAATGGGGGCTATTTCCACTACCAAAACCCCCCCGGCTCAGCCTTCTCTTGCCAACAAGGCCGACTGTTATGGTGTATATGCTCTTGTTATACAGACTGCTATTCGGAAATGTTTTACACGTCCCTGACTGTTTTCGTTTCGAGGAATCCGGTTTAGGACCAAGACTAGTGCGAAGCAACTCCCAAAACTGTTCTCATATTGGAGTTCGAGTGTATATTTATAAACTTCCCAAAAATATCTTTGTTAGTTGTCAACAAAAAATTTAATTATAAATTTTCAATTGCAAAATTTGTTCTTCTTATATATACTTATTATATATTTTTCATTAAATTCATTCAAATTTAATAAATGTTTTGTTAATTGCAGCCAAAAACCTATTTCCTTCAACTGTATGATATCAAACTTTCTTCTTTGACTCAAACAAACATTTTTCTCGGTGTATCTCAAGGTGCTAACTTTTTTAGTAATTTAATCCACTGTATTTAGAAAAATTAGTCTAGAACGCTATAAAAATCTGTTCAACATAATAAACTTACTTTTTATTGCATCTATGACCACTACATGGAGACCAGGTTAACTATCTTCCGAATTTCTGCCTTTCCCTGAAATTGAATGGGTCTTAAGTGCCTCTTGCTCAAAAATGGCAGTCATCCTGGCAAATGATTCATGCTTGCAGCTGCTTTTTTTAGCTTCGCTCAATGATTTTTTCTCAATGTTAATGCCTTTAACATTTATTAACTCCTCTTCCTACATCAAAAATTATATCAATTACCATTTATTATTTGTTATACACAGGTATATGTATATAGAACAAAAGAAAATCTCCCTTAAAACTTGTAGCAATTAATGTTTTACAGAATGTATTTTTAATTGATGAAATGTGTAAGGCTTTCTTTATCACTAGTATCTCTAAAATCACAAAAGGATTTCTAAAAATTTGTATTTAAATTTTTTTAGCTGTCTTAGAATATTTGAAAAATCGCATTTTGAATTATAACTTTTTTCATCAACATAACCCACAGTTGATACACGAGGAAAAAGATTCCTTGATTTAAAACGAATCGATTGACCTATATAACTACATTTTATTAAATATTAGGAAAGTTTTGATCATTTCTATTATTTGAAAATAATCGCAATTTTATTAAGATAATTTGGAAGTGTTTGTATTATATATTTTTTTTGCGAGAATCACTGGTCCAACAATTATTAACTGGGCTTAGCTGTGGAATTATTATTATGTGTTTAGTAATGATGGGCCCGTTCAAAAAATACGTAACACTTTTTTGGATATGTTTAAACCCCCCATGTAACGCACTGTAGTTTTTTGTTGGCCCCTTCCCCCCCACTCAGGTGTCACGTAACTATTTTTACAGCAGTTAATTAATTGAATAAGAGACAACTCTTGTTAAAAACCAAATAATTTTTTAATCTTCAAATCAATATAATATTCTCCTTTATGAATACATTGCCGGCGAGGAGTATAAGACTTCTTGTATATGTATTTTCTTAGGTTTGCATCTAGAGACTAAAATTAAGCGTTTTTGTCAGTTCTGTGAAAGATATTTTTAAAAGTAAAAATTTACAAGTCTTGTTAAATTATGAATAACTCCCGAAATAATGGACAATTTTAAATTTTCTGAGGCTAATTTTAAAGATGCATTCACCTGAAATATCCGTGACGCATAAAGAAAATTTTCTTCCTTTTCTCTGAATTCTGTCAAATGAACGTGAACAATGAATTTGTAAAAATTCAAAGTAAAATAACTTTTTGATCCAAATCTTAGACTTCAAACCCTATATTCAGAATTCATTATTCTTAGTCAATTATTATATATTTATAAAAAAGTTAACCAATTAAATGTACTAATCAAATCAAAATACAAATAGAGATAATACGTGAACAAAGTGAAAACACCCGGGAAAGAATTCACAGATAGTTTGTATGATCGAACTCTGTAAAACTAAATTAATTGGAAATATTCAATTGAAAAAAGTCAGTCATTGATTAATACAGTTTTAATTGACCTGAGTTTCAGTCAAAAGTTACTCAATATTAAGTCGAATTCTACTATTTGAATTAGTCAAGAAAAATTAGGCTATTTTATTTTACAGAAAAATCCCACTAAAGTTCAACAAGTTTTTTTACTTCGAACGAATGAAACTTGACTGTTATTGCCATAGCTTTTCACAGACTATTATATAATTATGTATCAGCTTCCCGTACATGCTTTCCGTGCCTTATTAAAACTGAAAGAACCCTTCATTTTTTTGTAAATCTATCA
The DNA here is from genome assembly GCA_032362435.1 of Melikaiella ostensackeni. Taxonomy (NCBI): domain Eukaryota; kingdom Metazoa; phylum Arthropoda; class Insecta; order Hymenoptera; family Cynipidae; genus Melikaiella; species Melikaiella ostensackeni. The sequence goes on along the minus strand of JAUMHM010117858.1, from coordinate 11,303 downwards.
ATTTCAGTAATTTTGTTATTATCTTATTCATTCATTCATTTTATTTATTTATTGAAAATATCATTACATATGAATATTCAAGAATGTATGACTATTTAATATTATCATACATATTATTACTGTTCAGCAACTCACTCTCTGAGATGGAAACCTCTCCTACGCGGACAGAAAGTCGTTTGCGCTCGTTTTCGTACATTATATTTGCATGCATTTCGACTTCATTTCAAATATTATAAATATTATAACTTAAATCTAAACCTGTGATGCAAAACCCAAATTAACTACAGTCATGAATTGAAACTGAAATTTTTTTTTAAATCTGACTTTAAAGGAGATTCTCAAAGCACCTGCAGTTTTGATGATTACATTCTTATTTCGACACTCACGCTCAATACTCAGGTTATACAGACGACTCTGCTTGAAGAATAAAACGAAGTAGACAAAATAAAATGAATATCAGAAATAGGTATGTTTTCGATATGTTAATGAAAAAATCTACGTAAAATGATTTTCATCGGAATCAAATCACGCGTTTTTCTAATATTTAAAATAATTTAAATTATGAGCATTTGTGACTTCTAATACTAAATATAATAACGTCAGCTTTTTACACTTTTCCGTTATGATCGAAATAAACTGCACCGGATCGAGGTATAATTTTACAGTAAATCTTGCAATATTATTTCAATATCTTGTTTTCGTTATTTACGGAAGATTCCTTAATTTGAAGAAACGTGTGATGCAATTATGTTCTTAAAATAAAACAAAAGCAATAATTATCCATGAATTTTTGGAAAATATATTGTAAAATTTGTAACTATTTGACTTTTTCGTCGAATCATACGATTAACTTCTAGAATATTGCATATTTGCTGGTCGTAGATATGTTTGAGGATTTTTAGGAAGGTTGGATTTGGAATTAAAATGTCAAAGAATTCAAAAAAGATATTTAAAATCAAAGCACTGTATTTTAAAAAGATCCTAATATAATCTGTTTGATTTTTAATATCTAGTACTTTCTGAATGTGTGCTCATTAGAAAAATGTGGTAAGGATAATTTGTTTATCTTGTTGACATCTTATAAAAATCATAATTATAACTTATGGATTTCTTTGAAAAAAATTTATAATTTTGAAAATAATCTAACTTGTTGAATATTGTTCTAATCGAAAAAATTCATTGGGATAATTTTCTAATATATTTGATGTCTAGTAAAAATGTTGATTGGAATTTCTTAATCTATCAGAAAAATAGTTTTTTCTAATGTTTGAAAACTCTGAACATTTTGAAAAGCATATAACTCTTTAACTTCTCATGAAACTTGGACAAATCACTGAGATAATTTTGCAAGTCTTTTTGTCTCTCACCAGAAACATTGACTCAAATTTATTAAACTTTTTGAAGAAATTCATTTAAAATTTTGAAAATACGCTAAATTTTTTTATTTTGGGTAAATTTATTTATATACCGACCTTAACCTTCGTTTTGGGACCCTGTAAAAGTTTAATTGAGGGAAATTTGAATTGTCAAATCCCACAAAGGCTGCAACATGCAGGTGACCACACAGACAGATATGCAGGCATACTGGAGACCGGAGCAGATTCGCCCACCTAAGTAGGTTAATAAAATACGGCATTTAATTATTGTTTTGGAAAAGAAAAGTATATGCTGTCAAACGGAGCATTTGATGGAATTTTAAATTTATATGAAGATCTTCGAACTATTTTGTATGACAACAAAATATTATAACTTAAAAAACATACTGTTTGGGCGAAAATGCCCCGGTACCGAGGCAGTTTCGCTCAGTGTGGAACGCTACAATATTCCATTGTATATTCCATATTACAAAAAAATATACGGACAAAGAGGAACAAATGTGAGAAATCAACATAAAAATCATGGTTTTTAAATCTTATAGGCTCATTTAACGTAATTTTGATCAATTTCGTTTATTCCAAGTAGAGAAAACAAATCCATTTTTTTTACATGTTATGCTTTTTTATTAAGAGTTCAAGTTTTTTCTTCCCCCTTTTGCTATTCGGCGCAGTATATTCAACTCGTTTCTTTACTTTTTTGCTTGTTTCTGGAAGTTCTCAGACTTCTTTTTCTTCCATTGATGGGCGAAAGTGCCCTGGTCTGAATTTCATAATAAAAATACGAGCCACAACAAAGACGATTGAAGATAATAAAAATTTGAAATAGAAAACGTAATTAAATAGTATGTACTTACTTTTGCAGATGGCCACATTTGTTTACAACATTTGACGTGACTTTCAACAAGCAGAAGGATCAAACGTCAAAGTCTAGGATGGATCATATGAAAACATATGCGATACCAAAGTTTTTGATACACATAAGAATAAGGCGCATTTTTATTTACATTACTTTCGTTGAGAGCGCTACCTGTTGGCGTATTCAAAAATTACTTTTCGGATGTCGTTTTCCGGGAAAACATCAGAGGGCGAATGTGCCACGTGGGCTATTCTGCCCCGGTGTCCCTCACATACAGATAGTCACCAAAAATTCCTTATTAGTTTTGGACTCTGTGAGTGCTGAAACGCAAAGATCCGTTCAAAACTGGAGGTAGAAAATTTGGATGATTCCACTACACTCTCACGAATGAGAATGTAAAAAAAATATGCATTTTTAGAGGTCATAAGTTCTTCTATTTTCAAAAAACCTGTTTGTCCCAACTTCAAAAAATTTCTTTATTTGGTAATAAATACAGGATATTGAATAACAAAAATATTGTTTTCTAATCTATTGTGAGGGGGGTCTCGCTAATTGAATGATCAGAGGGATTTTGAAGAATCGAGAATAGTGAAGTCAGAAAAAAGTCCGCCGAGTAATAATAATGCGATACATTTAACCAACTTACAAGATAGGTGGGACCTACTGGCCCATGAGCGATTGTAAATCTTGACACCTGAGCCCGAATAGAATTCGTGGGGAAGGGGCTCCTAGAAAAAGAAAGTCATTTGAATTAACTTGAATTTATCTAAAGTCACTTGAAATCATCTTCGTTTACTCCAACTGAGATACTTTATGTAACTGTAGTCACTTGATGGTAGTTGAAGTCACCAATTTCAAAATTTATCATTCCTATCAAGTTGACTGACGTCTCGAGAAGTTACTTAAAAATAGTTGATTTCAGTTGAAATCAGATGAAATCATAATATATGAAGTCCTCTGAAGTAATGTGAAATAGGTTATATTCACCACTCAAAGATGTACTATACGTATAGTAGAATAATAACAATTCTAACTCACATTCTTATATCTTGCCATAAGCTTTAATTCATACAACGAAACTGAATACTGGAATGGGAGGATTGGTCGATCATCGGCTGGACATGTCATTAATTCGATCCATCATAGTCAATCATACGGGAATGTGATACGTGTCTAGCTTTAATTTGATGCAGGGATAACTCAATATGCATAATTCGTCAACTATTCTCAAACACCATTTTGTAAGTTGTTCATGATCAATAGTTTTATAGAATGAAAATCAAGTAGATACTAATGTAGGACCAAAATTATTCTGCATATAATTACCAATCATAGAAATATAATAATTTAATTAAAATGGTAATCATAAATATACATTTGAAATGTGAGCCGATACAGCGACATATAAGCACAACTGGAAAAACAGGCGATGTCAAATTTTACGTAAAACTAATACCTTTTCATTAGGATCAAAACAAATATAGCAAATTTTATTCTTCATCGACATTCTATATGACAAGAGCTTTAATTTCAGCCGTCCTCAAAAGAAAACGGACTCAAATAAAAGCTTCCAGTATAGTGCTATCAAGTAGTATTTCGTGTACCAAGGAGGCAAACTAGTCTTTTTACACCTCGCGTGTTTGCAATACTCGTCTTCGACTCGTTATTATAAATCAGATTATAGCAAGAATAATTACTAACTTTTAATATTAATTTTTTTACTTATTTAATTAAATTGATCGTCGTATTTATTATTATTGTCATAATTCTGCGCCTCCGGCTCTTATTACGTGAATAATTAGCTTCTGATGGTGGCGGAATATTTTCGCATCTACATTTAAAGCAGTGCATTTCACCATCATCGATAGTCAATATTAATTTTGAAGGTGCCCAAAATCTTAAAGATCCACTGCGTTGTGTACAAAAGATTGATGAAATTATTTTTATCGTGAAAAAAAAAAACAATTTTCAACATTTTGCCACGTATTATCTGAAATGCAGGCCAACATCATAGGTGGCGGTGCCACTCATCCATGGTCAATTCTTATGATACTTTCTTTCGACAGGCTGCCAAAGGAGTGTTACATAAACTAATTTTCCTTTTTTATTTATATTTCAACCATTTTCAAAGAGGAAAGAATATAACGTAGCGAATTTGATTTTTTTATCACATTTAAAATCCGATTTTTATTGAAAATAGTATATTGTGTGACGAGGGTAGTAAGTTGGTCCTTACTAGCGAGTGTGAAGATTGCTGCACGAGGTGTAAATACCAATACCTCCCGCGCTCCACACGGTATTTTATCTTACATATGTATGAAAATGTCACTTCTATGTCTGTAGAGTGAAAAGAAAGTTGACGCTTGCAACCCGTGGACATCAAAGCAGTCTTCGTTTATGAGCATAAACCTGGATTACCGACAGTACATCACTAGTAAATCATTCATCCCGTTCCATGGCGCTGATTCTCGGGGAACAGCTGACTCCTTAAGGGGGCGAAGTTTTTTCTTATAATAGAATTTGCGGCGCGCCAGTGCGCGAAGATTGCTTTGACGCTCGTAGGTTGTACACGCCAACTTTCTCTTTGCTCTACAGGTAAAGTAAAGTCGCATTTTCATGCAAGGTTGGACTTTAAAACAAGTTCGGAAAGTGGGTATTTCTGGCTGAGTGTTAAGCCAGATACGAATCAAAGATGTGTTGAGGGCGAGCCGAGAACCAGCCGAAGGAGAGCTTTCGAACGTTTTGAACAATCGACAATCTCCTGTGATTGAAATCGGATTTACATTTTATTTGTGATAGTTTATTATGTAATTTATGACGTAGCAGCTAACATTATCACACCAGTGTAATCGCAATGAGCATGCGCAGCCATTATCGCCCGTTCTTACTAGAATGCGACTTATTAGAGTTGGGATGCTAGTGAAAACACATTCAACTTCCATTGTTGATAGAATGAACCCAGAGTACATTATCATTATTGACATTTTTATCTTTTTAACATTTAAAAATATCAGATTACTGGAGCACATTGCTATATGACCAAGAACGTCATCACATATTTTAGAATCTGTATTTGTGATATATTTATTTAGGTCCAAATAAAAAGCAGGCACCAAGTGATCGGTATAGTTACAAAAATGGGGCTACATTCAGATATCTTCCAGCTTTTAAAACAAGTTTGGTCCCTATCGACCCACAACACTGCAAATGGCACGAATCGGAAATCGAAACTTCGAAAAACAGCGTCTCGAGATAATCGCAGTTAAAGTTGGCGGATTACATAGGTGTCTGTGTTAAATTTTTTCTTCAAACTAAAAATTTCGCCACTTGCGAATTGTTCCTGATCATGAGCATGGTATTAAAAAATAGAGCATAAGACCCCCGTATAAAAACCCAAAATCTTGAAATTCGACCCTGACTTACCAAAATTCTCGTGACTCTTGAAACAGAATTAAAAAACTGTTCTCTTTGTTTATGGATGTACACATTAGTGTAAATATTTTTAGTACTTGTGTGCATGCATGAAGTTATAGGGTGTGACAAAGTATGATCCCGTAAACTCACACCAAAATTGCAGTTTTGCGGCATTTCAAGAGAAAAATTTAAATTTAGTTGTTCGCTGCAAAGGAAATAAACTGAATTCTCTCGTCTTTTAGGACGCATTTATCAGAGTAACATTATGAGCCATTTTAAATTCTTGTGGAAGAGGTTGGAATTAAAGTTTGAATATCGACGGTCCCATCTCGGCTTCTCATATCATTACAAGAGACCTTATTGGATAATACATTGCTCGATCATAACCAGATTAACAGATGTTGAAAAGAAACTTTTTTAAAATCTATTTCTGAAAAGAATCACTAGGGTATTGACGAAATATTGTAGTGTGGGAAGTGAAAAATCTGTCGGTGCTTCATAATACACTATTAAACTTTAGGATGGAACCTTTTAACTTAAAAGTGCTAATACATAAACAGTATATACGCATATCGTATAAGTACGTATAAACGTTACATATCTAGCGATATTATGGTGCTATCATCTCATTTTAAAAAAAATGCGACGGAACTCTCTCATTTTGAGCCTTCAATATAAAAATCATAAGTTACTATCCACCATATCGAGAACCTTGGCTTTTATTCTGTTTATTTTCAATCGTATTTATATTATCTAGGCTTTCTATCTAATTTTTACGAAGGACGTGTCTAGCTTCACCGCAATTCGGTGAGCGTAAAATAACTGTTCTCGGTGAGCCCAGGATAACTGAAAAGGTTGGCTATAGGTTCACCGAAATTCAGTGAGCGTAGACCGAATATATTCGGTGTGCCTAGACACTACGTTTTATAAAAGCATTAAAACTATTGAGGAACAATATGAAAAATACAAAAGCCAAGGGTTTAAGATAATGGTGAGATTGAAAAACAGGATTTTCCACATTGTAATGTACATCACAAATAAAATATACGTATAAATCATGAATATATACAACACAATGGTCCAATTCCTTCAAGCAAAATGGTTTTAAATCCATAAGCCTTCTACTAACCATCGCAAGAGTATGATACTGGCATCTGGCTTTTGGGGTAGTTTGGGGTGGTTTATGAATCAACTTTGTGCAATGCTAGGTACTATTTTTCAAGAAGTACTAGTACTAACAATAAACACGCAGAGGGAAACACAGGGCTTGTTGAGTGTAGACTGCGCTTTACAGAATACAGGCTTCATTACCTTAAACCACAGTAGCCTCTATAGAACACAGCTATGCGAATCCGGCCAGTCGTAAAAGCATTATAGCGAATGTATTTTAATGAAATAACTTGCCTCGACAAAGGCTTTAACGTTGCTTTCATTAGTAACTAACGTTAGTGTATGCGATATGTAGGAACTGTAATCCTCAGAGAGCCACGATTCCAAAAACACTATTTGCATAATGCAAAGCAACATGATGAGTATTTTATTTATATAGATTCTTCATTTTTGATGTTAAGATTAGCTATAGGATAACCATGGAACCTGACCCATTCCAATAAGAATTTCATTTTCTGCGCTTTTGTATCCAGGATGCAAACTTTTGCCAAATGAGTTTCATAAAAATCATTTTTCAAGAAATTTTTGAAAATCTTATCATTTTCAAATGCTCTGTTTCGTTATTTTTACACTCTCAGAGAAATTGTCATCACTTAAACACGAAGGCTCTAAATGCAATATAAATTCGAGTAGATACGTTTCATTATATGCCGAAAATAATTTTTGAATCAAAAATTGAATTCTTCATCAGTGCTTAAATATCTCAAAACTTTTTCAGTTCTTAAACTCATTGTTTTAATGAAAAATTGGGATCCATATCAAGTCACATGCGACATGTCACCCTTTCGGCATGTCTCCTTGCAGTAAGTCTCCCCTACGGCATGTCTCTTTTACGCCATGTCTCCAATGGGGCATGTCTCCCCCTTCAGCATGTCTCCCCTTCGGCATGTCTTCCTTGCGGCATGTCTCCCTCGAGGCATCTCTCCCCTCAAGAAAAAATGGAAGTCTTCCTCCAAAGTGAAAAAAGTGCGGCAAGTCTCCCGAGCCCAATTGACATATCTGCGGATTGTCTCCCTAGTCACATGTCTCCCTGCGTCATTTGCCACTTTGGAGGAAGACTTGCATTTTTTCTTGGAGGCAGAGATGCCGTAGGGAGGCTTGAGGTTAAAGAGATAAGCCGCAGGTGTGACAATTGGTTTTGGGAGGCTTGCCGCGAAATTGGTCATCTGCTGAGGAGAGATGACGCAGGGGAGGCATGCCACAGGGCGACTTGTCGCAGGGGAGACATTGAGCAAGGGAGTCATGCCACAGGAGAAACTTGTTGCAGGGGAGACATGCCGCAAAGGTGACACGTCGCAAGGGAGACATACTACAAGGAAGATATTTCGCAGGAGAGACATGCCGTAAGGGAGACATTCTGCGAGGAAAAAATGCCGAATGTAAATTTATATGGACCCAGAAATTGTATATGAGTCACTTCTTCCTTTTTTTAAAATTATTGAAAAAACTTTCTGCAAATTCATTTTGTGAAGGATTTCGTATAAAAAAGGAAAAAGAATAACAATACAAAACAACAATACAAAATAACAAAACAAAGAATAATAATAAATAATAATTATAAATAATTTGAATTTCTTGACTAAATTTGATTATCATAAAATTTCTATGATTAGAATAGTCCCATTCTGGAAACCTTAGTGAACTGATTGTTAGTATCAAGGTCTTATGCAAAACGTTCAAATCCACAAATTCTGATTTTGCTTTAATTTTCCAAAAAATTATATTGTCTCAAAAAATTTTAGTAGAGTAGAATTAAATGGAACATTACATGAACTCTTTTTTCATTGCCCCGGAGAGATTCAGAAATATCAAAAATAATAAAAATACAAAGCTTTTCTTAGGTTCAATGTGTTACACTGACCCCACAATACTAAAATAATGAAAAATTAATTATTAATGCAAAGTCGCAATTTTATTGGGGTTTTTGGGGTGTAATTGGAGTTTAAATTGAGTTGTGAAATTTGTTATAATATAAAAAATATTCGCTGATCTAGCATAAGTTCAGATATTTGTGAAATCAGTTAATCAGCTTATTCTATTGCAATTTTTGTGTACATTTTTTTGTGTATGTCTATTTTAAATGATATTTATGTCAGAATCCTCATGTATACGTGCATTGTTAAAGCTCTTCTACACGTGAGTACTTTGCGTCGGTCGTTTTGTACGAAGCTGCTTTAAAGTTTTCCCATTTCCGTGGTGTACCATCACCTCAGCAGCCGAACCGGAAATCCGACCTATTCGGTCCATATGTTTTGTTCTTGCTTTGCGGATTGCCTGTTTTTCACTATGTTTCAAAATCAAAATGAGAACTAAGCGGAATGTTGTCTAATGCCCAAAAAGCTACAAGGAATTTCAAATTGTGATCAAAGCATCGCATCGAAAATTGTTATGAAGTAAAAAAAGATTAGATTAGATAATAAAATAAATGAATTGCCCTTTGTGAATTATAGTAATTTGACACCGACTCCAATATTAAGAGAGCTACAAAGCATGACAATTGCACTTTATAAAAAATAAAGTAAACGTTCTGTTTTTTGATAAATATCCAAATCTAAGAGCATTCTAATTTTCAATTTCCAACTCTCATATAAATTAAAACTGCTGAAATTAGGTAAGAATTGTATATCATTTTGAAAAATGTATGACCATTCAATTTAATGAAAGTGAATAGGAGGGTGAGAGCCTTTTAATTGTTACAGATCGTAACAATTTGAAACTCAAATTTTTAAAACTTTTAAGCCTTTTCAGTTTGTTAAGCTGAAATCCTGATGGGTTCAACCAGAATTCTGATTAAAGCCTACAGAACATCGGGCCAAACGTGAACATACCAGAAGTTTTTCTTTATTATAAACAAAGACTGAAAGCTTGAAAGTTGTGAAATTGAAAATATGCATTGAAAATTAGATATTTTACATATTCATTCCTTAAAATATGAACAAATCCAGTAGATACAATGCGATGACTTCAATTACCCTCTTTGAAGCAGAAAAATCCATAAAATCGGCATATTCAAATTCAATGTTCCTACTAATAACCCTATATTTTCTTTATGATGACAGAAGCTCAGTGATAAAACAAAGTAGTTCATTAAACGCAATTCTTCTTGATATTGAGGCGCTACTGTGCGCAGTGAAACGCTACGCAAAATGAGATTGAAACCCACGAAAATATTAAAATTAGCTCAGGTCCATCGTCTATGAATTTAAAGATATCATTCAAGATTTTCTAAATTATATTTATTTTGATGACAAAATTTAATTATATGTGAATGGCTCCGAAGAAGGGGGTCTATTGGCTGAAAATTCGTTTCAAGGTTTAGACGGTTTCAGTATGCTGATTGCTGAAGACTTATATTTTTACATGCAATGTGACCAAAATCGATTGATAAAAATTGCGCGAAATCAGACACTGTTGAACGAAATTACTTTTCCGTCAAAATATAGATATAGGATGATCAAGTCGCCACTAATACAATTGTATGCACTGAGAGGTCTAGAGGGCAACTTTAACTTAACATTGCAAGAGAAGCACCGTGATTATAAATATCCAAGGTGATTCTTCGACAAGTTGGTCGTTAATTGTTCCAACAATTTCTCAAAACAAATACAGTATTTATGAAAAAAATACACACACACACACACACACACACACACATATATATATATATTCTGTACAATATTTTTAGTCAGCATCTTGTCAAACAAGTCCAAATATTGTAAATTTTTTGAATGTTGGGTTTGCTATTCTGGGTAAGCCATTTTGAAATTGGCAATTTTAAATTCAAATTCGGATTCAGCGACCCAAAAAACACCTACGTACAGATTATCGACTAAAAATTGCGCTAAACGAGCATAAAACGACAGAAAAGTGTTGTCAAACTTCAAACGCGTTTTTCTTGAAAACTTGATTTCAGCCACTCGACTCCTTTCTGCGAAGCCTGTCACATATGTACAATCCGATCAATCTATCACATTATTCCAATTCATCAATTTAATTATTTCTTATTTCCTACATAATATTATTTGTTAATAATTGATAATAAATAGTATGTTGTTAGAGATACAAAATTCATTTAAAATATAAAGAAAGGCAGAAGGCCAACAACTAACCTTATTAGTGCCCCGCCAATAATAATTCTTGACGTGGGGTCAAAATTATGAAGTGATAACGTTCAACCTGGTGGGAAAGGGAATTTTTCAAAATATCGAAAGTACAATTCTTTTAAGAACTTTGATCTTGGGATGCACTGCGAGCGACATGCTTGTGGAAAACTACAATTGAGCTGCCGGATAGTATAAAACCACACAAAAGTTTTCGCCTGACAGCGAGGGGACACCTGAACGTCCCGTGTAAAAATATTTCGTCTTGGTTTTGTCTCCAAGACGTTCCATTTTGTCTCCAAGACATTGATGTCTGGTTCCGTCTCATAAGCCAGACTTCCTAGACATCAAATTTTGGTCTTGGGATTAGGGTGATAGCTCTCAGTG
>JAUMHM010117828.1:0-20406 GCA_032362435.1 Melikaiella ostensackeni | reverse complement strand
GATTGTATGATAAACGCGATACCACAATGTGTAAAATATCAGTGAAAATAAACGAATTGAACACGGAAAAATTTTGAATTTAAAGGAAATCAAGGGAGGGGGGCCCCCACACGCCATCGAACACAAATTTTTTCGAGCTTGTTACGCCACTGTCATGCGATATAGACAAATGAAGCAAGACACTTTTGCATATACAATGAAGTCGTATAATATTTTTTTCTCATTGAGCGCTACAACATATGACATTTAAATTTGTACAGACATCAAAATTGTTTTAATTTTTAGTTTTTATTCAAAGAAATGATGTTACAGCGCTTCGATCCGACTCCTATCAACCACAAAATACAATTTTGAAACAATTTACTCATTTCAAATGTACCCTGTATATTCGGAGAATTACCAATATAGATAATCTACAGGATAATAGTCAAGCTCTTCGTCGGTCATTGGAGAGATGTGATGTAAATCATTTCTGCTTATTTTAATCCGTAATATGCGCCCATCTGGCATATACATTCCACGAATATAATAAATATAGTCAAGTACTCCAATGATGATCCCGTCTGACTCTGATGCTATAAAAGTTTGACCATCTTCTACTGTGCTAAAATTGAGATCTCCTCGTTTGTATACAATACCAATATCAGGAAGATGAAAATTTTCATTTATTCGAATTGTTGGTCTAGGGAGGCGAGGAGCACGTCTCGCAGGACCATCAGGTATGAGAAGAGCAGCGTGTCTGGAAGAAGATAGTCCGTTGTAGGGTCTGTTATTAGAACGTCTCTGACCATCTCTCGAATATCCTATCTCTGTAAGAAGAAATAGAATGAATAAATTAAAATGCTAGAACGACTAATATACAGAAATCCATTCAATATAGAAATCTAGGACATATATTGGAATTTCTTAATGAGATTGCAGAGCATGAGGAAATTGTAGATGAAGGACTAAGGTCAAACGGATGAATCTTCTTGCCTCGTTATTTACATATACTATATAATCTAAAGAGCAGTATTTTTTTCAAAAAAACTTTCCATTCTTTTGTAATCATTGAAACAAATGATGCGCCTTAATAAATGGTAACAGGGCAGCATGGCAGCGCGGTCCTCGTGTGCCGAGCTTTCTTCCAGGAAACAACTGGTAAAACAATTTTCTATATTACTTGCTGTTTTCTCAATTTATCACGCGTTTACCCGTCAGTGACATTAGCATGACTTTTTGCATGAATGAATCTATCCTATATTGGATGTCCTATATTGGATGTCCTATATTGAATGTCCCATATTGGATGGTAGTTTATGGGGAAGACTTTTTTTATCATTTTCTCTTTTCGGCAACCTATAACTCTTTTTGAAGAAATAATTGTTTCTGACACGAGTAATTTTTTGATCAACTTCACGAACATTACAGGATGGCAAAATATTTGTAGCGTCGCTCCAGATAAAGTTAAAGACGCGCCCTGCGAGGGTGTTTTTAAAGGAATGTTGGAGCATCAGCCCCTAGTTCGTAGAGTTGATCAAATCAGTGGCAGCAATCACTTTAATAATTTTTGGAGTAGTTTCGATCTTCCTAAGTATAAGGTGAAAAAGAAACTCCTGATACTCCTCAACGCAAACAAGATTGGGTTCACTATGGGGATGGTTTCGAGGTGTTGTTTGAACACTATCTCCTTGTCCGTTAAGTTGATCAAAATATAAGCGGAGCCATGCACTTTTATGACTTTGGAAGTTTTTTTGATCACCATATGCATAACATGGGGGGTAACCAATTTGATGATTTTAAAGTGCATTTGAATCTGTATGAGTAGGTATCAAAATTTATCGAAGAATAGGAGGGGGAAGATAGTGCGATGGGTCTCCTCTATTTCGATCGTAGCTTCCGAGCCTTAAGGGCAAAACTTCACGCCACGCTTATCGTACTCGCCAAGGACACAAAAATGTATTTACTTTGTGACATGCGTGTGCAGAGAGTGATAACAAATTTCTTCGGAATCGCGCATATCTTGAATTTTTCGGTTCCCCGTCTGTTTCAGTGAGGCATAAAGTTAAAAGTGGCCAATAATTTTTTTTATGCCAAATTCCCTAGAACCGTAATTCGAATTGTCTTGCTTTTACTGATACTTCTAATGCCGATAAAAATGGACTATACCATTCAAAATCTTGGATTTTAAATTTTGGATAGCGATCTATCGATTTTAAGACGAACATACGGATCATAATTCTCAAAATCTTGGAGTATGAAACATAATATATAGATTTCACGGCTTAATATCTACAGATTGCTATCCCAAATTTTTAAATCCAAAGTGTAGAAATTATATATAATCTTATAATCTATCGATAGTTTATGTATAGACTAAAAATGATGTAGAATCCATCGAAGAATACATGTTTTCTCAATAAGATATTGCGTAAAAATTATGTATTCCAACAGCTTATGTACATTTTTACTTTGTAGATAAACTATGAGTACATTGTACATATTTTTCCACCTTGGAACCAAGATGATAAGCGCTATATTCCGGTGTCCTGATATTCCATTTTTATTTATGATTGCTCTAACAATGTCATAGTTTTTATCATCTTATGCATCTCGCTTGCTGCACAATCGCCTGATGCTTGTGTGTGTATGTGTGTATGTGTGTATCTGTTAATTATATTTTCTAGAAGAAGCTTTGTAGGCAAAAAACTACTACTGTGTCTCACTTTTGTTGCAGCTCGAAACAGCACCGAATTCGACGCTTTTCTGAGGATCGGCGTTTACTTTTTAAAATAACTCAAATGAAAACAATAGTGTTACAGAGGTAAATATAATACCTGTACAATGAAAACTGTACTCAAAATAATACACTGTAAAAAATTAATGTGGGATTTTTCCAAAAAAGTATTGAAACGCAACATACCCAATATTATAGGAAATTTTCCCGAAAGTAAATTCGGAGAAATTTCCTAATTTATTTGGGAATTTTACTTTAAAATACGGAAATTTTCCCGAAAATATTGGTAATTATATGCAATTAATTAATCTCATTTTTGCCTGTAAGAAGTGTACTATAATGCAAGCAAATAAGAAATATTACCTGAAAAAAATTTTAAATTTTCGAATTTGAGAAAAATTGCTGACTTTTATGGAAAAAACTTTTTCCTACGCAGTACTAGGAATTTTTCCAAAAAACTTTTTCGTAAATTACTCCTGGAATTGAAAATTTTTCTAAATAGTATGGAATTTTCTTATTTTCGAACTTATGTGCAAATTTTCCAAAAGCAAATAGAATATTTCCTATGGAAATATATATATTGGGAAAATTTCCCAAATATGTGTGAATTTCTCATTCCCAAACATGTATGTAAAAATTTCCAAACCGATCGAAATATTTCCATTCAAAAAGGAAATTTTTTCCAAAGTATTGAAAAAATTTCCAACTTTTTTAGGAAAATAATTTTTCCTACCCAAAGTTGAAAGCTTTACCTACAAAATTAGTGGAAAAATTTTCGAAATTTCTGACAGTGTAGATATGATATAAAAACATATTACATATTTCTATACTTACCAAAAAGATTCAAAAAAACAGCTAAAGTTAAAAACAGAATAATAGCAACCTTCATTTTCTCAAAGTATAGAGAAAACTACTCAATGGGACACTTTGTGTGCAACTGAACCTTATGATGTTTGATCGGAGTACATATAGGTAATCGCTGTGACATATTTGTAAGACAACTGTTAATAACGATATTTCAAACTTTTGTCGGATACTTCGATAACGATCTACTATTTATGTTGTTATTAGTAATTTCATTACGTGTTACATTGTGTAATTTCATTACAGCACAGTGATACTGATTCCGATCATTTTATCACAGAAGTTTATTTTCAAAATGAGTCAAACTATTCTGTAAAACGAAGAAGTATCGAAGTATCTGAAAAAAGATTCAAAATTTGTTATCAACAGTTAATTACGCTAAAGTAACAAAGTTTAAATGCTCAAAAATAGCCAGATAATGCATTGGTTAATGAAGTTTATTTAAACAATTATCAAGTGCTAGCAATTCATAACAAAACTTCAATATTCTTTGTAGTAAAAATAATATTTTTGTGGATATGCGAAATGCGTAACCATGAATTTTCTGTAAAAATTCCTTCAAAATATATACTTATTTTATTTTTATTTTTATTTTCCAATAGATAAGATGTTTCCAAATTTTTCCAACTCCTTTTTTACAGCTTTAAGTTCTTGCACTGTAATAGGAAATATGTTGAGATTCATGCTCATAAGCTGTTACGATATTGTGGAAAAATACCTTCAAAATGGGTCCCAGAACATTGAAAATTATTGATTATCACGGAAGCTACTGAAAGTTTATGAAAACATTGAAATTCACACTATTTTTGCAATATATACTTTAAAAAATAGACAAATTGACTTCATTCTGGGATCACTTCATACATTACTTTGACAGCATTTGACGCTTCGAAAAGAAAATTTTTTTAGCTTTGGCATAATTAAAGTCAAGAGAACTCAGTTATTAAAAAGAAAAAGGTGGTCAGAAACTTCTTCACGGCAGAGTACTACATATGGTTTTTGTATAAGATAAAATTCAATATCGAACATAATGTATTGTCTTTGCGGAAAAGCTTACATTGGCCAAACGGAACGTCGGCTACGAATCAGAGTTAAAGAACATAAGGACAA
This sequence comes from Melikaiella ostensackeni, assembly GCA_032362435.1. Lineage (NCBI taxonomy): Eukaryota > Metazoa > Arthropoda > Insecta > Hymenoptera > Cynipidae > Melikaiella > Melikaiella ostensackeni. Next base: position 15,716 of record JAUMHM010117828.1, on the reverse strand, counting down.
CATCAGATTAAATGTTGAATATCATCAGGCCATTAGTCAAAATTTAACAAAAGAACACAGAAGAGACTTCGATTTTATAAAATGTTTAGCGTTAAGTATAATGACAAAGAGCATAATTTTTGATTTACAAAATATGAGAAATATTCAGTAAAAAAAGAACAGTCCACGTATAGGAATATTACACGACTGTATTCGCAGTCAAACTTTCAAGAATGACAGAATTTTCTAAGTTCATTCCTGACATCAATTTCGTTAATTTTTAAGAAATCGAGCTCATCAAAAACTCTATGTAAATTATCGAAAAAAAACATCTATATTGACTTGATACAAGACTCTCTTTACAGATATCGTATTATCAATCTATTTTTATTTCCTTAGTTTTTTTTTGCTTCTCAACTGAACTAATGACATATGACGAGCTTGGCCCGCACCAGGGTCTGGTCCCCAAATTTCCACCACCCTGGCGCCATCTGGCTTTTGTCCGACCTGCTCTTGGTCAACGCCGACGAGATTCACCCTCGGTCGGGGGCCAACAGGTCCCACCAACATTGTGAGTTGGCTAAATGAACACCGATCAACAGTTTCAAATTCACTTGACCTTTTACAGCGAAAAGATAAAACACATAAGGAGAGAGGGAGTGGTGCGGAGAAGGAAACCGCACGTCGAAGACATACACATAAGTTGATACATGAATTCCTAATTTTCATAATCTGGCACTGAAGAGGGCCCTTATCCGCGGTCAAAGCGTTTGCCAATCTCATAGTTATATAGTTTACTGCATATTATATTATATAAAACAGCTCCACACGAAAAACAAGTTGTCAGCCCCAGAAACCAGAATAGGTTTACCCTACGTCTTTGGGGTCGCTGAATCCGAATCCGGAGCCGGTTTGGCTCCATCACGTCACATTTCGTCCCTTAACTCTAAAAACATGGAAAATCAACGATTTCAGGTTAAACATGATTCCCGTTTATAAAAACTGGTCATATCCTATGTTTTTGAGGTGGTTGAGTAGGAATCCGGAGTCGTTGTGGTTCTATGACGACACACTTCGTCTCTAACCTCAAAAAAATGTGGCGAAGTGGTAATTTTATGTAAAACATGTATTCTTTCAATGCAAAGTGGTCGTATCCTATGTTTTCTAGGTTCCTGAGTCCGAATTCACAGCAAGTTCCTTTCAATTTACGCTCTTCTTGAGTATCGCACTCTTTTCTCTTCGAAAGATCGACGTAATGGATTCCGCTTCCTTTCAACTTCTTGCCGTTTATGTTCTCTCTTTAATGTCAAACAAAAGTCTACCATCATGTTTATATCCCACCTGCCTTGGTAGCGATGTTCCATCTCTTTAATATCTTGATGAAATCTTTCTCCATGCTTTACACTGTCATTACCCAAACCCATTGGAAAATAGTCAATATGGGAATTTATTACACTTAACTTTAAGCTATTTTGACGAAGTTCTGTATCATATTTCTCACAATTCTTTTGTAATTATCACTCTTGTGTTTCCCTGAAAAGTTCTCAACAACTTTCTAGAGGCTTAACCAATCTGGTATTTGCATTTTGTTCATAGTTGTGACGAAATTCTGATCCCTACACATTTTCCGGATTTGAGGTCCTTTGAATATTCCTGATTTTAGTTTTGCATCCGACAGTTCTGGGAATTGTCCTTGAAGATACATAAAACAGCTATATTCTTTTTCTGATGCTGATACTAAATGCTTCACCATACCCAGTTTTATATGCGGAGGTGGCAGTGAAACTCTCGCCGGATCCACTAGTGGGAGGTTGATAATGTTCTTCGATCCCGCATCAAAAGTTACTCTGGCTGACCAATCAATCTTTTCATAATGATCAGGTCGGTCTCTACTATTCCATAAGCATAGGAAACATGGGTGTTTAACGTTACCTGATTGCTGACCCAGAATTATTCCCAATATTTTGAATTCCCCACAAATCCGCCAATTGTGTTCCGAATATTTCAGTTCATCCAATACCAACTTGATACCTTGGTAATCCTCTGTCAACGCATTTGATTGTGCTACCGGCATGGGAGCAAAACATTTTTATCGTGAAGCAAAACAGCTTTCAAACTTATCTTACAGGAGTCTATGAATACCATATTCTCCATTAGATGGCTCTGTAAATCCCTGGTTTCAATGCATCCATCAATCCATTTATATCGTAACAGTAAACTAATAAAGGCTCTCTTTATTTTGTGAAATATTTCCTGAAATCTCTTTCTCTATTCCCATAGTTAGTTGCTTTCACATTGATTCTACCAAGATTTTCTTTTTGAGTATACAAACCAAGAATTCACTCGTTTCTTTGAATAGTCCTAAATCTCTGATGAGATCATTCAATACTTCTTTTGAAAAAAGTTGTGGTTTCTTTTCCTTACTTCCTACATATTCGTCGACAATGTCAGATTCACTGGAGTATTTTTCTTCGCTAGCGTCTTCTCGCATCTCTAAACTTTGCCAAGAAGAAGTACGTCCGATTCCTCCAATACCTTGCTCATCTGTATTGCACATTTTAAAGGGTCTTATTACTGTCGGAACATCGAAGTAAGCAATCCTTTTTTTTCAGTTCAGTTACATCGTCCTTACAGAAATAGCAATCCTCTTTACAAGTAGGTTCTGCTCATAATGTTGGACTTTAATTTGAGATCTTCAGTATTTTTACTTTTATGCTAACGAGTCAATTGTGATCTACAATAATCGCATTTTTTATGTAGCACCCATTCTTTATCCTGATCAGCAATTGTGGGATCATAGCAATCTTCGTAAATCGTTCTGATCCGCTCAGATGTTGTCGTAAGAGTTTTTGGTGAATAGAATTCACTGCATACGTAGCAGAATGAATCAGGGTCTCTTTTACAATGATGTTTTGAGGTGATAGCTTCAAGATCAACTTGTGATTTTGTACCTTTAGATTGTTGAGTTGAGAATTTTTTGATTTTATTCATAAATGCCATGAGTATAGGATAGACCCACACATTAGGAATCCTGGTCCGATCTCAGGTGAGTCTGCCGTCCTGGGGGTGATAAACCTCATACCTCCCAGGTTTAAGTATGAGGGCTTCCCGACTTTGAGGAGGACAAAGTCAACTCGTCGTCGGACACACTACGGCTTCTTCCTCATACCCTAATGTCCTCCTGCAAGGCAGTACGCCCCTACTGGCTCCTTTACTCCAACAGATAGTGATATGAATCATTCTACACATCCCCTTTCAGGGCAATTGTCATCGTTCACAGAATCTGTCGGAGTAGCAGGATTTCGTCACTTGTTCAAGCAACAAGGTCATACTGAGAGAAAATCTCGTTCAGCATTATCAGAATAACAAAGATGCATGCATCACCTGATATCACTGTGGGATCAAACATTTAATTATGCCGTGCGAGAACGTGCGAAATGCTGGCTCGCACGGTTGTGATCTGCATAATTCTGTCGACGGCTAAACCGTCTCCGGATTCGAATTTAGCGACCACAAAAAAGTAGGGTAAGCCTATTCTGGTTTCTGGCGCTGAAAACTTTATTTTTTGTAGAGCTGTGTAATCATAAGTTCCTATCGCCAATACAAAAAGTTTCTAAAAAAAATTTAATACTTTGGTCAATTAAAAAACTTAATCTTTCAAAAAACGAGTGACGATGTCACTGAACAGAACCACGTTATATTCACGCGGATGACTTTTTTCTGACTTCAACGTTCTCGATTCTCCAAAATCCTTTCTATCCTTTGATTTACAAGATCTTCCTCACAGTATACTTCTTCTTTTTTCATCTTATCGATTTCATCGCAGTATTTTTTTTAGATATTATAGTTTAGTATGTTTATTTACAAATCTGAAAACGAAAACCAGCTGGTTTTCAAGACGTGATCGATCCTATTCTTCTTTTTATTAAAATGAAATTATTAATCTGGAAGATATTGGTTTTATAAGGCCCTTCATCCTTATTTCAATGTTATTCTTCACAGTTTTATCCGCACGAAGGATTAAACTTTATTCCTATTCAAACCTTTCAGCTCAATCTTCAACTGGAAATCTATACGAATTTGATTTTTTAATGTTTCTGATTCCCTGTGAACACATTTCTCCTATTCATATTCTTGTCGCACTTTTCTGGTTAACCATTGCAGTTACTTATACATCTATAATTGAAAATTTGAAAACTAACGTAAAATTATTATGCAAGAAGGGTTAAAAATTAGGCAATTTATTCCAATACTTGTTTTTAAGATTTGACCTTATAACAAACTGCATATACTGGCTCAGATAGGAGGAGAAATTCATGAGATTTTCATGGATTCTAGTGAATAATTGATGAACTTTCACGAAGAATTGATGTACTCAAATGAAAAATTCGAAAGCGATCATGACGTTTTCTTCATGGATAATTACGAAAATGTTACCTATATTGTGTCACCTCGACGGCTGCTACAAATTTATTAATTAAATCGCACAAATAAAGTTTTTCTTCTTATAGGGGATCAGAATTTTGTCATCGTCAATCTTTCGAGAATAAAAGAGTGCGATACTCAAGAAGGGCGTGGATTGCAAGGAACCTGCATTGAATTCGGACTTAGGAACCTAGAAAACGTAGGACACGGCCACTTTGCTTTGAAAGAATACATATTTTACATAAAATTACCAATTCACCACATTTTTTTGAGGTTAGAGACGAAGTGTGACGTCACAAAACGACAACAACTCCAGATTCTTATTCAGCGTCCTCGAAAATAAAAGATTTGACCACCTTGAATTGAAAAAATGCACGTTTCACATAAAATTACCAATTTGCCATGTTTTTTTTGAGGTAAGGGTCAAAGTGTGACGTCATAGAACAACAGCGACTCCGGATTCGTACTCAGTGACCTCGAAAACATAGAATATGACCACTTTTCTTTGACGGAAATAATTTTTCACTTGAAATCAGCAATTTTTCATGTTTTTTGAGGTTAAGAACGAAATATGACGTGATGGAGCCAAAGCGGCTCCGGATTCGGATTCAGCGACCTCGAAGACGTTAGGTAGGCCTATTCTGGTTTTTGGGGCTGACAACTTTTTTTCGGGGAGCTGTGTAATTGATAAAATGATTGACTTTTTCGTTATAAACAATTTAAGTTAACGAATATGCAAGCTGGGTCGTTGACGATAGAAATTTTTCTTGTCTGGGCGTACGATAAATTGGCAGATGAACTCGTATATCAGAAATGTTCTAAGATTAAATGAACGTGAATAATGACAATTGTTATAATGAATTTTTATAACAAAATGAGAATTTCCATATTTTATAACCATTATGTCTACTACTCAGCTCATTTCACTCATAATGTTCTCAAAATTATGTCTGTTTCCTAATATTCAACAATAGGAATTATTACTTTCTTTATAAACAAATTTGATGAGCACTGACAAAAAATTCGTTAATTTTCATAGAAAAAAAAAGTTTTTTCTGACTATATAGTTTACTTTACGTCACGGAAGGTTCTTGATAAATTTATCATCACAAAATGACAATTTCAATTGCCATAAACAAATGAAATAAATAACAACCGAAATTTTGCACTTTCACGTAGAATTTTTTTTACAGCGACTCTTGATTTTGTTTACGTAATTTATTTGTGAAAATAATACACATTAATGCGTAAGAAAGATTTACAGTTGTCTATATTCTCTCAGGAAATTTGAACTAGAAAAGCTATAAAAAAAAATCTCTACGTGAAAGTGCCAAATATCGGATGTTATAGATTTACTTTGTTTATAACAATTCAGAGTACTATTTCGTGACAAGAAATGAATCAGGAACATTCCTTGATGTACAGTAAACTATAGAGGCAGAAAAATCTTAGAACACTGCAGATATACCTGTACCTCTGTCAATTTGTCGTACTTCCAGGAAAAACGAAAATTTTCCACCGTTAAGCGCCCGGCTGGCATATTTGTAAACTTCAGTTGTTTCTAACAAGAATGTCAATCATTTCATCAGTAATTTATGTTTCCAAAGTATCCCTGCATTGATCTTAGTCGATTTGGATGATAGACGAGTCCTTGGTACGAAAAAAAAGAATGTTTCTTTTTTTTCAAAAACACGGTTTTTTATTAACTTCACCTCACAAAAATATATACAATTAAATTTCTCTAAATATTCTTCGATAAATACCTTGTGAATTTGATTTGCTTGACTTGTTGAAAAAATTTGCTAATCGGATAACCATTGAAAACTGTAGTAGTTCTTGAACAGTAAATTCTAGATTTATCACACTGTGCACAGTCTTATAGGTGTGAAATATCCTTGAATTATACAAAAATTTAATTGAGCCTGAGCTACCAAAGATTGTTCACTCGGCACTGGTATTGCGACTGAATCTTACACACACTCGTTCACTCATCATACTCGCATTTTTAAAAATACTTGGAGGAATAATCGCACTCCGAAAATTACGAAGCATGTTCTATCTTGAGGAATCACTTTTCTTTCCCAGCAAACATGGTTATAAAGTAGTTATGTAAATGTTACATAACAGATTGTAACATGTTACATAACTGATGAGTCACATGTGTCGCAAAATGTCATACTGTATGTGATGGATCAGTTCTATAACGGCTCTGTAACTCGATGACATAAGTCTTATAACACGACCGTAATCATGTTGTAACAGTGCTATGTAATATAAATGTTATGTAGCAGTTACAAAATGGTATCTTAATGCTCTATAATAATTATGTAACAGTGCTGTAGCAGCTTTACCGTCGGTTGTATATGTCACAGAAATGTAATTCTGTGACGTGTATGTTACATAGTTAGGTTATATAAAAAGTGTGTAAAGGAGCTCTCCCTTGCGGAAATTTGAATCCGGGCAGTGCCAGGCCCTAAAAAGGTTGCCTTATTATATTTAAGGCCCGTAAAGTAAATCCTATCAGGCCTTGGTAGTATTTCATCACATTCGAAATTAAAAGGTCTGTACGTGGCAATCGCTTACATGACCCATGGCAGGTAACCTCTTATGTAACTTAAATAAAATTAGGGTCCTCTTCAGACCTCTATTTAATTCTGTATCAAATCCCCATTTGGTATTCTACGACCTCGAAAGGGCAATAAATTGGACCTAATCTGAAAATTCATACATCTTCGTTGGCTACGCACTTGAAGACTCACTTTTCTTTGTCTCCTATGGACACTACATTCAATTTATACTCGCATCAAAATCTTTTGCTGCACTTACTTTCATTAAGTCTATTTACTTTCATTCCATACAGACTAGAATATACGTAAAACTTGCAAAAACCGATGCAGTCATGCCATAGCAACGTAGCTTTGCAAACAGCTGCGCAAATGGCAGATTGGCAGCTGCGCAGTCGCGAACGCGTGCGGCGTCCACGGGGCCATCAAGTTACAGAAGAAAAGTTTCGGTATACACATTCCGACTCTGCCGTAAGCGTTACAGAGGTTTTTTATGACTTTTCTTAAATCGATGCCTCCATTCCATACGGCTCCTCGTTGCGTTTGGTTGGTATACAGCTCTCCGTATAGCTAGAACCGTATAGCTCCAAGTCCTGTGCTTATACACAAATTGTAATTCAAATTGTAATGAAATTGTAATTGAAATTGTAATTGAAATTGTACACCGACCAAACGCGACGTGGCGCGGTACACTGTCTAAGTACGACGTGTAGTAGTATGGAATGAAGGCACCAAAATATAAGCTGGTCTTGATGGCCGAGAAAATGTAGACAAATCTCTATCGGATGTCACTTTTTAGTTTCTTTTTTCTAGCTGGATGGATGTGTTATGGCTCATTTACAAGTTCAGGAGGATCTGCATTCTAAAAAAAAAAGAGAAATCTTCATCGAAAATCTACATTTACTCAATTTTTTTACTGTAAAAGATTAAAATATTTAGGGGAGAGTCGGGTAATACCAGCCACTGCATAAGAGAAATTGCAATAACTATGCACATACGTGAAATTTATAAATAAAAATTACGGATCACATGACTCAAAAAATTATCTATGTATCGGAGCAAAAGCCCGTCTAAAACTTTACGTGGCTTTGAAAATATTTCAGAATATCGTTCGTCCAAATATAATGAGATATAAATCTTATCTTTATAGACAAAATTTCGCAAAATCTTCATAAAATAGATCTTCTTCTAAGCCGATGAAAGATATGAATCAATACTTCTAAACTTGTATTTTTGACAATCATATCAAAAAAAAGTTGATTTATCACAGAAAGGCGTACCATTTATTCAAAACCATATATGGCTGGGGCTACCCAACTTTCCCCCACAGTTTTTGGTTATGGATATTCAAGCTCCGCTGTAAGATTAACAGTAGGGTTGAAAAGGTAATAAAAGAAAACACATTGAAAAAGTTTGGAAGTGTGTGAAGGTTGAAGCTGAAGCTGAACCTTCATCTGGCGAGGAGTGGAAAGAAAATGGAAATGAAAGAAAAGATTTGAAAGATATGAAATGTTTAGACTGTAGAAAATATAATCAAGGCGAAGAATCAGGTGAAAGGTGTTGACGATTTAGAAGATATGAAAAGTTCAGAAAGTATTAAATATAAAGAAGGTACAAAATCTTGGGGCGAATAGTCAAACGATGGAACATCAGAAAATGAAGAAGAGGTAAAAGAAAGAAAAACTGATGACGAATCTTCATCTAGAGACAAATCTAGACATTCAGAAGATGAAGAAGTCGCAGTAGATTTGATAGACGAAGAAGATTTAGATCCAAGGCATGGAAAGAGGTCTCTTTCTTCATCTGAAATGCCTGCTAAAAAAAGTTTGAAGGCGTTCAGGAAGAGAAAGATACATTTTCATCAACGTGATTTGATTAAATTAAAATTACCCTTTTTTAGTTGATGACATGTTAATAAAATTTCGTTACATAGTTTGAAGCAGTCCCCATTATTGTGATTGCCTAGGACGGCAGGGCTTTAGAAAAGTGTCTTGGCAATCCTAAATTTCTATCTCAAGCTCAAATTACTCGAGGCAGATGAACTTTAGATACCTAGTGTACTCGTACGACTTTTCAGGACGGCGAGACCTTCAAAAATTATTTTGGCATCCCCAAATACAGTTTAAAGCTCAAATTTCCAGAGGAAGATGAAGTTTAGGCACCTAGTGCACTTGTACGATATGTCAGGACGGCAGGACCTAAATAAAATGACTTAAACGTCTTCAAAAGATGACTTCAAGATCCCGAAATTCGGTTTAGAGCATAATTTTCTCGATAAAGATGAGCTTTAGATACTTTCGCTAAATAACTTTGGCTGCTCGAATTTTGGTTCTAAAAGTAAATTTCCTTGAGGAAAATGAGTTTTAAATGCCTAGAGAATACGGATGATTCTTCAGAATGGTTGAGACTTATCAAAATGGCTCGGTTAACTGCAGATTTGGTAGGTTTTTTAGTTCTTTAGTTCTCAAAGAAGATAAGTTTCAAATGCCTAATGTGCAAAGACTTCTTTTCGCACCGTAGAAAAATCCGAAGCCCGCAGACATTTTAGCGCCCATTGTTAAACACTGGAGAACACTCATTAGATATAGTTGGCCAGTGTTCATACTTTAGGGAACTCACCTGCAAAATGGTATAAGATTACGTCCATCGTTTACCATACTTTCGAAAAGTTAACCATAGTTGGCAAGATTTTGCCGAAATTGGCCGATGTTACATTTCCACGTAAGATATGCTCAAAAATTATCAGTATAAAACCATTGCAGCTAATTTTTATGAACATGAACTTACGAGAGATAACAAGCATCCAAACATTTATCCTGTTGAAGTATTTAGGGAGCGTGATAATAAGCTACTAGTAAAATGGTTAGATTTTGATGATGCTGATGATACTTGGGTAGATATATCTAGAATGTAAGGCTATCTTTGTACTAATATTAGATTTCTTCTGAATGAAGATGAATATTTTTCAAATCATATGACTTATTCTGTATGTACATGCTGGACCTTAATATATTATAAATAACAAAAGAGTTGTTGGATTTGGTTTAAGTCGCGTTTATTGAAAACCTTTCTTATTATTATACTAAATATGTTTTAATAAATAAAACAAACATTCACAGATCTACGTTTTTGTATTTTTTTAATTACTCCAGGATACACCCTATGCAAATAAAACGTAATGACTTCCAGAAACAGAGTATTTTATAACGTATAAAATTAGCGAATGCAAGTTTTTTTACTAATTTAGGCTCTGAACTTGAGAAATGTTTCTGTGCGTAAAATTCCACGTTTTATGAATAACATCATTCATGTCAAAGGAATTTATAACTTAAGTGATATGATACATCTTCTATATAAGAATTATGCAATACAATAATGGACTAAGATAATCGCATTATTTTATATCAATATCCCTTTACTTTTTATTATGATAATTATTTTGTAATTTATCAGCTTTATTGGAGATGTTTTCAATATATCAGTGAAGTGAACCCTTTTTTCAGCATGGAATAGAACCATGTCAGTAAATGTCATTAACGGGAATCTTGGAAAGAAATAAATTAAATTAGAATTTCAGAAACGAATATATATTGTTTATTCATAATCTACAGAAATATGATAAATGAAGTATCCCTTATTCAACCTCATCTTACAAATTTGGTTCTCAACAATCATTGATCATAGATTTTATTTTATTTTTTTAAATGAGTATCCAGTTTTAATGAAGCGTAAACACTTGTCACACAACCATGAAGATCGATGACGTTCTCCATTTCGTGAACTTACTAAACGCTGCGAATTTTGGATACATGTAAAATAACAGATATTTTATTTATATTTTAGATATTGAATATTCTTGCTGATGATATAATCATTTTTTTCAACATAATTAGACTGATTACAGTTTCCTCGATAATGTTCGGCTTAAACGTATAAGTACTATTTGATCTTGCTCCTCAGCTTGCATGTGCTTTGAACCATAAACATTAACAGACAAGCCATTTCTGCATTCAAATGTGAAAATATCTTTTATCCCAAGTGGAAAATTTATACCGTCGTAATGTTACTTATCACTAAAATGTGAATGTGGACTACTTCTGCAAACATTATGCTTAGCTGGGTAAAGAGCTGCTGTTGCTCACTAGAGAAACGAGTAGCCGTCGTTACTTTGAACATTTGCAACTGCCTTTTTCTTCTGTTGATAAAAGTTGATGATTCAGCACTATATCCATGACGGTGATTTTTCTCTTTTTGTGTTTAGTTTTTCAAGATTTTTCTTTTTTGAATTCAAAAAGTTATTGTAGTCTGGAGAATTCATTGTGATTAGTTAGTAAAGCTGTCTAAAAAGTTAAGCAGTAATTGACCAATGTGGTTATAATAAATCAAGTTGACATTATTCTAGACTTTTAACAGTTTGAATAGCACTACACAGAAGAAATAAAGTTTCAGTTTCAACCTGAAATAGGCGTCAAACTATTCTAACACGAAACTAAACGACAATACGTCCATATTGAGCAATACGAACATTAAAAGCAATTTAATTGTTTTTCAGTTTTGACACTGTCAAAATATGGTACATATTTATTGTAATGTGATACCCTTGAGAACTCAACACTATTACTTTTTATCTCACACGGACTCATATTCTGCTTGGGACAGAATGCGTCTTGTGAAAGTGAACAAAATTATGATCCAGATTAATTTTTGCATAATACGAGCCTGAGCAAAAGACTAATTAAGTTCCTAAAAGATGATGTCGTTATTCATAAAATAGACGACGTAATTTGTAAATATAGAAAATAGGGTCGTGTAATAATGTTTTTTATTCAGCGCATTATCATATGATATTAAAATTTGTACAGGCATAAAATTTGTTTCAATTTTTAGTTTTTATTCGAATAAATGATGTTACAGCGCCTCGATCCGACTTCTATCAACCACAAAATACAATTTTGAGACAATTCACTCATTTCAAATGTGCCTTGTGTATTCGGAGAATTACCTATATAGATAATCTACAGGATAATAATCAAGCTCTTCGTCGGTCATTGGAGAAATGTGATATAAATCATTTCTGCTTATTTTAATCCGTAATATGCGCCCATCTGGCATATATATTCCACGAATATAACGAATATAATCAAGTACTCCAATGATGATCCCGTCTGACTCTGATGCTATCAAAGTTTGACCTTCTTCTACTGTGCTAAAATTAAGATCTCCTCGTTTATATACGATACCAAAAGCAGGAAGACGCAAATTTTCATTCATTCGGACGGTTGCTCTAGGGACGCGAGGAGCAGGTCTGGCAGGAGCATCAGGTATGAGAAGAGCAACACGTCTGGAAGAAAGTGGTCTGGCGTAGGGTCTCTCATCATAACGTCTTTGACCACTTCTAGAATGTCCTATCTCTGTAAGAAGAAATAGAAGTGGATAAATTAAAATGCTAGAACGACTTATATAGAAAAACCCATTTAATATAGAAATCTAGCATATAAATTGGAATTTCTTAATGAGATTGCAGAGCATGAGGAAATCGTAGGTGGAAAATTAAGGTCAAACGGATGAGTCTTTTTGTCTAGTTGTTTACATATATAATCTAAAGAGCAGTATTTTCTTCAAAAAAATTCCATTTTTTTGTAATCATTTAAGTGGATAATAATGCGCCTTAATAGATGGTAACACGGCAGCATGGTGGCGCGGTACTCCTGTGCCGAAACTTCCGCTAGGAAGCAACAGGTAAAAAAGGTTTCTATATTACTTGCTGCTTTCTTAACTTATTACGTGTTTACCCGTCATTACCATCAGCATCAATCTTTGCATGAATGAATCTACCTAGGAGCTTTTGGCTTGATTATTTGTGCGATGCAAGGAGTTTAAGGTCATGTCATAATTCCCAGACTCCTACATTACAGACATATTAATTAATTATTAATTATCATAATATAATTAATTAATTATGTTATTAGTAATTATAAACTGATATTGAGTAGAAAATTTGAAATATTGGATAAAAAATACTCGACTACATTTGAAGAATTACAGAAAAGTTTATTGTCAAGTTTTTAAACCAACAAGTAATATAGAAAACTGTTTTACCTATTGCTTCCTAGAAGAAGGTTTAGACTCAAACTTCGACAAAGTGTAGTCCTGTATCGGATGGTAGTTTGTGAGGAAGGCTTTTTTTGTCATTTGGTCTTTTTGGCAACTTGTAAGTCTTTTTGAAAAAATAATTACTTGTGGCACGAGTAATTTTTTGTTCAACTTCACGAACATTAAAGGATGACAAAATATTGCTAGCGTCGTTCGGTATAAATTGAAAGATGTGCCCCTGCCAGGATGTTTTTAAGGGAATCTTGGAGTATCAGCCACTAGTCCGTAGAGTTGACCAACTCAGTGGCGACAACCACTTTGATAATTTTTGGAGTAGTTTCGATTTTTCTGAGTATAGGGTGAAAAAGAAACTCCTCATGCTCCTCGGGGCAAACAAGATCGGGTTCACTACGGGGATGGTTTAAAGGTGCTGTTTGGACACCATCTCCTTCCCGTTAAGTTGATCAAAATATAAGCGGAGCCACGCACTTTTATGACTTTGGCACTTTTTCTGATCACCATATGCACAACAAAGAAAATTATTCATGTCATCCCTCAAGCTTAATTTAGAAAAGTATCCCTGCGAGGATAGATTTGGCATTTGGGTGCTTTTAGAACACCTTTCTCATCAACTTTGATGATATTTGAAATTGTTTTGATTTCCATAAATACATGATGGGGGTAACCAATTTGATGATTTAAAGTGCATTAGAATCTGTTTGAGTGAATATCAAAATTCATCAAACAGTGGGTGGGAGGGGGGAGGGAAGATATTGCGATGGGCTCCGTCCATTTCGATCGTGGATTCCGAGCCTTGAGGGAAAAACTTCACGCCACGCTTATCGTACTCGCCAAGGACACAAAAATGTATTTACTTTGTGACTTGCGTGTGCAGAGAGTGATTATAAGTTTATTTAAGATCGAGCATATTTTGAATTTTTCGTTTCCTCGTCTTTTTCAGTGCGGCATAAAATTAAAAGTGGCCAATACATTTTTTGATGCCAAACTCCCTAGAACCGTAATTCAAAGTTCAAGCATCTTAAACTGTAACTTAGTCTGACTACTCCGCGCCCGATCAACATTGTATTTCATTCAATATTTTCGCATAATATATATATACATACTCGCATTAATTGATTATTTGTTCGCATTGTCTTGCTTTTACTGATACTTCTTATGCCGATAAAAATGGATTATAACGTTCAAATTCTTGGATTTTCAAATTTGGACAGCGATTTATAGACTTTAAGCCGAACATACGGATCTTAATTTTCAAAATCCTGGATTATGAAACATAATATATAGATTTCACAACTCAACATCTAAAGATTGGTATCCCAAATTTAAAAATCCCAGATGTAGAAATTATGTATAATCTATCGATAGTTTATGTATGGACTGAAAATGATTTAGAATACATCGAAAAATACATGTTTTCTCAATAAGATAGTGCGTGAAAATTATATATTTCGACAACTTATGTATACTTTTCACTCTGTAGATAAACTATAAATATGTTGTACATATTTATTCACCTTGGAACCAAGATGATAAGCGCTATAATCCGGTATCGTGATATTCCATTATTACATTCTCATTAGAGAATGTATTAGATTTGTGTAAAATTTGACCCCACTCCCCGTTTTTGTCAAATGTCCACGTTTTGAGACCTCTTGAACCCGGAAAACATGTTTTTACGAATGTGTCTGTCTGTCTGTGTGTCTGTGTGTGTCTGTAGATTTTTAGTTTGTGAGCACGATAACTTTCGAAAGAATTGATCGATTGGATTGGCTTTTGGTATACTCTTTGAGTGTCCTGAAATGAAGGCCAAGTTCGTTAGCCAGCCATTTTGGACAAAAATTCAAAAAGCGGGAGCATTTAAAAAATTTTTTAGACTACTTTTTTTCAAATTTACAAATTCCATGTACGAATATTCATAGTACTCAAAAAGTCCAACAATTTATCCTCATGACTTTTTCCACTAAAAAGAAAATTGTGAGAGTTACAGCATTTCCAAAATTAAAAAAAAAAACGAAAATGAGAATTTCAAGCCAAACAATGCGATTAATTATTGAAAAGTGACTACAAAAAACTATTTTTAATCTTTTATTGTGACAATTCAATTATACTTACATATGTTTAAAACATAGTATAGCGTAAAAACATAGTATAGCATAAAATTCACTTAGTGTTATAATAAATAATTTTGTAATCACTATTCAATAATTAACCGCTAATACCAAGAAATTAAAAATTATATCTAATAATTATTTAGCGATTAGAATACCAAAAATAATTTTAAAAAGACATTTTTATGAGTGACGTTGAGTAAATCAATCTACGCAGATAAAAAGAAATCGAAACTGTAATATATTTACCGTATATCTAAAAATTTTTCAGAATAATTAACGGAAGAGGGCCACCACATCGTGTGCCGAAAAGTTTGAAGCAATTACAATCTAATTCTACTCATTTTCACTGGACCCTTAAGTATAATTTTCATCAATAATCTTAAGCACTAACAGAATAACTTATTTCAGCAAAACTAAAATTATTTCACAACAGGAATTTTTAACAGATTTTAATTTAACAGCCAGAAATATAAGGTTAGAGGTCGTTCAAATATTATGTAACGCCTTTTTCGGACAATTTACC